>JAHHFK020002479.1:0-95462 GCA_024533555.2 Aedes koreicus | reverse complement strand
TCGAATTGCGAAAGAAGGGGGACCGATCCCTTTGACTATGTGGCTTGGAATAATTATGCCAGGTGACAACGAAGCTATTCCGAAGCACACTCTAGCCCATTTGTTTGTTCCGTTGTCGTTTGTTTACAGTTTCGTGTTATTGATTGTGCGGTTGAATGCACCGAGGTGGGAGATTGTCAAATTTGGTGAAATATGAAAGGGTTGTTTACACTGCTGTTGGGATATTTGAAATCGGTATCTAATTATGAGGACTTTTTGTACTAGAGCAATTCACGAGGACGAACACGTGGGTGCTTGAAACATTGCACATTAAGAAAATGTCATGTAGAATTAGGTCTTTTCAGATGCATTCAAACAAAGCATTGAATTCAGTTCAATCTAGAATTGAAAAGTTAAAGGAAAGTAATGTCCATTTCAACATGCGTGTTGTTGTTTATTACTTTTTTGTTTGAGATAAAAGCACACTTAAGTATCTGTTGAGCCATCCAACTTGCGAAACTTGAATGAAGCAGTGAGGCATAGAAGTGAAATTTCGGCGTTTGTCTATGTTCCAAAATCCTCCCAACACTGTCCACCCAGTGTACAAACAAATTAAAGAGCAAACCTGCTCGAATTTTGCATTATGAAAATTGAGTTCAACACTCCGGCAAAGTCCGACCAATGGCAATCACCGAAAGCAATCTCGAAACCACAGCTGCAAACCGCCGTACCTCTCGGATTAGAGATCGTCACACCTAGTCAAAGCGGAAGCCAGTAACTTGTTACTTTCCCGCCGGCACATACGAGACCACCTTTCCCCGGGCCATAAGTCATTCCTCCGTGTCCACCACGCCTCGCCCCATTCCGGCAGCCAACGAAACGCTACAGGATCCCAGCGAAGGTACAACATTTCCATTGAAATAAAAGCACACCCAAGCGGAAAAGCAATTTCTTCCCGCTCTCGGGGAACACACTATAAATATACAACATTTGCGATGCGATTGTGTGGCCGGGTGGGGGAGGGGAGTGGACGAACAACGACCGTGCTGTAACCGCCAGGACCAAAGTGAGTGATTCAATGAGTTTATTATGGTACACATTTAAAACGTCGTTTCCAGGCGTCGTCGTTCTCTTGGACTCACATATAGTACCGAACGAGAATGGAAGCCAGTCACGTGCACCTTCTGCCCAAAGTCGGGCTTGAAGGCGGATGGTCTTGATTATGGGGAAAGTACTGCCACCCCCGCACCATATCCATACGTAAGTAACAAAAGTATTTATTTGCCTTGTTTCTTCTCCGGGTGGGCTCGTCTATTTTCCTTCTACCGTGAGAGGGGGAATCGGGGAAGGTGGCCCAATCTAACTTTGGCGCGGTGGTATTTCTTCATCTTCCAGTTTGACCGTGTCTGGACATACTTAGTGCGGAGCGGAGTGCATATTGTTGTCGAACGTCAAAGTTAACCTAAGCTAACAGCGGAGGCCCTTTGGTGGAGGGGGTGGAATCAAGGAAGCGGGCGGAAATTGGCGAGAAAAAAGCGTTTTCTTCGCCCACTTGAAATCACCGAGTAAGTGGGAGCTCTTTTGGCCTAAATAAATAACATTCGGTTATGTTGTATACCGACAGTTCAAAGGAAACATGTTGGGGAAATCGGATAAATGGATGTGTTCAGTTCGAATTGAAGCGTGAAGAGCTTTGAATCGAAATGCATTTTTGGGGAACACTGTAGTTCAAATTAGATAGGAGATAGCCTGTTTTGAAACGTAAAACTTGCTATAAGAAAAAATCCCAAAGATTGTACTCAAAAAATAATTCAAGTAAAAATTGAGTCAAAAATCATGACATTTTGTGTAAAACTAGTTTAGAGTGTAATGTTTACCTGTGCGAAATTTCGTAACAATCTATGTGGTGGTCATTGAGATGGCTTCCAAGCCAGAAGTGCTTTGACAAAAAAAAATATGGGTGCGGTCGTGGAAAATCCAGGCCAGTCCCACAGGAGGATCACGAAACAGTTGGGAATCGACAATTCGACCGTGTCCCATGTAGTAAAATCGTTCAAGAAGACTCAGATGACCCAGCTGGTAGCGGAAGACGGCCGACACCGTGAAAGCGAATGCAATCCGAACCATTCGATTCGGGACGTGGTCAAGAAGGTCAATTCTTCCGCCTGGTTCATCCAACAGACAATAAAATGGGCCGGATTTCATGTCTTCAAGGTAAGAAAGGCAACAATACCGAACCGATAAACAGAAAACAGTGGCCAAATATCGCGCCAGGAAGCTGTACGAGTGGTTGGTGCAGCCGAAATGCATCGCAATAGACGACGAGACGTACATGAAAGCGGACACCAAGCAGACCCCGGCCTGAAGTTTTTCGACGGCAAGCCCCACCTGGAAGTTTCGGAGAAGGCCCAGAAGAAGAAGTTCGACGAATTTGCCAAGAAGTACTTGGTGTGGCAGGCGATCTGTGGGTGAGGCCAATTCAGCAAGTCGTACATAACGACCGACACCATCAACAGCCAAATATATAAAGAAGAATGCCTCCAGAAGCGCCAGCTGCCCTTCTCCGGTCCCACGAAGGTGGCACTCTGTTTTGGCCGGATCTGGAATCGTGCCATTACGCGAAACCGGTGAGGGAGTGGTACGAAGCCAACGATGTTGTTTTTGTGCCGAAGGAGGCAAATCCGCCAGACTCGCCAGAACTTCGCTCAAAAGAAAAATTCTGGGCGATTCCCTTGCCGATTGCCCTCCGAAAAACAAGGAAGGTCTTCAAAAACGACAAAAATTTGAAGAAAAAGTAGATGAAAGTGGGTGAGAAAGATGGTGCAAGTGTTGCAGGGGATTTGATGGGTAGCTATAAGTCCAAGGTGGGGGCATTTAGCCTAGGAGAGGAGATTGAATAAACCAACTTTGCAAAAACATAGCTCACATGTGTACATTTATTCTCTGAGAAATTCAAAAATATGCTACTTAAAATACATTTTTGGTAATCATAGAGGTCTGTGGCAATTTTTTCGAGTGCAGTCTTTAAAAAAAAGTTTATTCAAGGCAATGGATTATAGAAGTGAACTAGCTCATTCTTATCGTGTAGGATTCATTTTGTTCCTTACCCAAGTAACATTGCCAAAACCATCCTGCTTTATTAAGTTTTATTAAGGTTTTATCAAAGCCACTATAAATCAATTTGGTTTTATTATGACACCAAGACGTGCCAATAGGTTTCATATTTTAGTCGGGTTTATGAGAACCTACACAGCTTGTTTACAACAATCTTAAAACCTTGTTTCTCAACATCCTTGTACTCCTATCAAAGGTTTTATTTCGACTTTATGAACTCGTAAAATGCTGTATTGAAATGCCGTTTTAGAACTCATTGATTTTATCTTATGATGGTCAGTGGAAAAAGCATTTTAGAACCATTTTGCCTCCAGTAAATGCATTAAACGGAAAATTGGCATTGAAGGAAATCGCCATAAAACCAAATAGTTTTATAATAGTCATTGGGAAAATAAAAAAAGTTAAGTTATTGAAATATAAGAAATAAATGAAATGTGGAAAAATAAATGCATCAAATTTTCAATGGTTTGCAAATAAACTGTAGATCAGAGACTAATTTCGGCATTCTTTTAATCATCTCATCCAATTCCAAGCTCTTTTCAGGAAATTCATGATTAATGTATCGAATATATTTGTTTTAATTTGATTTATGTTGATGTAAACTTGCATAATTTCCGAGGCGCATTAATTTTTGGCTCTTATCGTGCCAATATTCACCATAAAAATTATTGCGCATATAATTTGGAGCATAGTAAAGGGTGTCCACGATGAAATTGCCACACTATGAAATTGCTCTAACTTTTTAACCGTTGGGTAGAATTTAATGAAAATTTGAGTGGCTTTAGTTCATAGTGCATTATTTACATCCTGCAAGTTTTAAAGTCCTGTGATCAAAACTCGCGGAAATGGAGTCGAAAGAACAGCTCGTGCGTGATAAAATCTTGCGCATTCATCACGAGAACAAGGATCTCTCGCATCGTTCCATCGCTAAAACGTTGGGAATCGCGAATTCCACGGTGTCGCGAGTGATTAAGCGGTTCGAGGAACGGTTGACCACCGATCGGAAGCCCAGAAGTGAAGGAAAAAGTATTCCGTACAACACCAAAAATCACAACCGCGTAGTTGGGGCCTTCAACCGAAATCCGAACGCCTCCGTTCGGGATGTGGCTAAGAAGCTGCACCTAAGCCGAAGTTTTGTCCAGAAGGCCAAAACTAAGGCTGGGCTTCAAACGTTCAAGGTACAAAAGGCCCCTAATCGCGACGAGAAGCAGAACAAGTCCGCCAAAACCCGTGCCAGGAAGTTGTACCTCAACATGCTGACGAAAGTTGAATGCTGCATCACGGACGACGAAACATATGTGAAGGCCGACTTCAAACAGATCCCCGGCAACCTGTTTTTCACGGCCAAGGATAAGTTCAGCGTTCCGGAGCATGTCCGCTCTCAGAAAATGTCCAAATTTGCGAAGAAATTCCTGGTTTGGCAAGCCATCTGCACGTGCGGGAAGCGGAGTGCACCTTTCGTGACCCAGGATACGATGAACGGAAAGGTGTACATAAAAGAGTGCCTCCAGAAGCGGCTGCTTCCTCTCCTGAAGGCCCACAACGTCCCAACAATCTTCTGGCCGGATTTGGCCTCATGCCACTACTCCAAGGACGTGCTGAAGTGGTATGCGGACAATAAGGTCAATTTCGTGCCGAAAATGTTCAACCCTCCCAACACTCCGGAGCTCCGCCCCATCGAGAAGTACTGGACGATTATGAAGCAGCACCTTCTTAAACGACCTAAGGTAGTGAAGACAGTCGAGGAACTGAAGAAAGTATGGGTTTACATGCAAAAAACGGTTGATTCACAGGTTGTGCAGAATCTTATGGCCGGGGTTAAGGCCAAGGTGCGGGCATTTGCATATGGACTGTAAATAAAATACGAGTAAAATGGTAAAATGAAGTTTAATAGTTATTTCTCAATCCCTGAAAATTTGATGGCAATCGGATGAAAACTCGAATTTTGCGAATCAATTTTGTGTGTGGCAATTTCATCGTGGACACCCTTTACGCTGTAGAAAACACAATTTGTTTTGGATATTTTGCTATCAAACAAAATTTTCCACAACACTAGACCTTTTTTTGACTGCTAAATTAATCAGAAGATCAGAGAATCGAACAAAGCAGAACAACAAAAACCATCCTCGATTTCACAGTGAAGTTTGACAGCTGTGGCCATTTAGCCACATTCTGGTTTTAAAGGCAGCCAATAGGTTTTATGAAGGTTCTCAAGTGGTCATAACATCTTTCACTAGAAAATTTTCAAAATCCTTATGTTCTTATAAAGGTTTTATTAACTTGTTTTCACAACCGTCTATAGATTGGGCCATTTTGTACAAATTTCGGCTTTAAAGAAGCATAGAGGAGGTGTTGGTAGAAAAAACAGTTTTGAATGTAGTTTTATCAACAAAGCCGGAGGAGTGCTATACGGCTGGAATAAAACTAAAATTTTTAATTGGGTAATCTCTGATTGCTTGTTAAAATATAAAATAACATTAATCGCCTTCGTCAACCATATTTCAAGAACGCTGAAAGACGTCGTCGTGTTCAGATCAACTAAAATTATAAGCAATATTATAATGAAATCCGTTTGTTACGTTGCATAACCGGATATCACTGAAAACATATGAAAACATTCCTGATATCTCCTCTACCCCAAATCTTCCTTATATCATGACTTCTTCTCCTTAGCGTTTCAAGCTTTTTGCTTTCACATTTAGCTTATAGCTTGCTCTCAACTTAGTGTTCTAAATGCACTTTGGGAGCATTCGATGCCAGGTACCATTTTTGCATTAGTAGGGTTGTGTGGCAACTCTATTCCTAGGGAGTCGAGAAAATTTTCTTAACGAAAAATTCCTAGTCCAGACCGGAAATCGAACTCAGCCAACTCCAGTATTGTGTTGCTTTGTAGCTGCATTTTATTGTTCCCACTATTTCTTGTTCCCAAATCTATTCCCAAACCTGACTATTTCTCGTTCCCAAATCTGATGAAAGCGTTCGGGTTTTCCACTCACAAACCTCGACAAATTCAGTTTTAGGATAACCAATTCGATTTTTCTAGCTAAATTGTTTGTTTGATTGGACTTTCTCATGATCTCATATAACCTTTCGTAGAACATAATCGTCAGTTGGCCCAGCAGTGGCCAAGAAATGTACACAACTTCAAACGGGGCCCAAAAAGTCGGTATTCGGTTCCTTACAGCAAATATTTTCAGGGGCGATAAGAGATGATATTTGATGAAAATGCGCTTATGGTCAAACCTCAAAGTTAAACCTCGGAGTTATTGAACCTGTAATGTTTTGGTAGATCTTCTTCTTCTTTTAGCATTTCAAGCTTATTGCTTTCACAATAAACTTATTGCTTGCTCTCAACTTAGCGTTCTAAATGGGAGCTCGCAGCAAGCTCTGCCCACGCACGGTTGGGTTTTCGTGAGCTGTCACATTTTTTTCTTTGTGCGTTTTGGTTGTAATTTTTATGTTTCATGATTTTTATTCGGCGTTAAGAGCTTTCCGGGACGTTTTTGGAATGTGATAGGAATATCACGAGCACGCCAGTGAATGAACATTTTATGTGAAAAAAATCAGTTGCTAGCAAGTGAATAATGCTCCATCGGAAGTATGAAAAGGTTACGGATACCGATTCGAATTCTCGCACTGTGTAGCTTGGGAGACTGTCTAATTTTGCTGTTCAAGTGCTACTACCGGACCAAATCGACAATTAATGTTTAGATTTGATATCAAGAGATATTAAAAGAAGAAATTTGAGTTTACCTTAAGCAGTAGATGTGCATTTTTTGTGGATCGCAGTGCTGTAGTAAACAATCATGTGTTTGGCAGCGAATCTTGTCCAAACTGTGTGATTACCGCGATTCGGTTTTCGGCTTGTGCTCTGGTGGGATTTCTTCCGTTTCTTATATTTTTGGTGCTCCGCTCCACAACCGGAGAAAACGGACTATCAGTTTGGTTTTTTGCCTTAGTTTGGATATTCAGCCTGAACTTTCTGTACGTCGGATGCATTTTTAAAGCATTTGTGGAAAAAAAGCGATGCCGAAAGTTGAGTTTAGCAGACAGCTGCAAGCCGGTTGAGCCAAGAATGGCTACGGTGGAGGAAATTTTGATCAAACATTCGCCGGAGCAGGTGGATATTCTGAAGAAAACGAAAATGTAGCGACGATGTTGATGGGTTGGAGGAGTTAAGTTCGTGATACGATGCAATTTTCGTTCACCTGCAATGCCATATGAGGCAAGCATGGTGGGTTTGGATAGGCATCATTTAGATATCTTGGAAGAAACGGAACGCCAACCAGTGGGACCCCGCAAAGGATTCTCAGACAATTGAGAGGTGGTAAAAGCTCTCAAAAACGCGGAGCGAAACATGTAATTGTTATCCTATTGATCTCCTGAATTAAATTAACTATATTATATGATCATATCACTTATCAACGTGAGTCCTGATCCATCGGGCCCTACCCTACTAACATAGAAAAACCTCCTTCCCGTGAACTTTGTGGGGATGCAGAGGTAAACACGGTCCCTAAACAGCAAAGGTTACACTTACTTTCCTCCCCTATTCCCACCTGATTGCAAGGACGTGGCCGGCGCCGTTATTGATTATTAAAGAAATTGAGTCCATGAAACGTGTACAGTGAAAATGGACGGTTACTCCCAGCCCCATTCAGTTGATTCATTGTGCAATTTCACTGATTCTGATCAATCACGGAGTAGCAACCCTTGATACGTGCAGTCAGTCAAGCAAAAAAGCTAAGCTCAAAAAGCACTCAACTTAGCGTTCTAAATGGACTTCCACAGTTATTAATTGGGAGTTTTCGAAGCCAGGTACCATTTTTGCATTAGTATGGTTGTGTGGCAAATACAGTCATACCCTATGCACAAGGAGTTTAGAAATTTTCCTTAACGAAAATTGTCTAGACCACGCCGGGAATTAAACCCAGCCACCTTCAGCATGGTGTTGCTTTGTAGCTGCGGCTTTGCCGACTGAGCTAAGGGAGGTTATTTCATGACTGCTCCTTTGAATTTCAAGCATTACATTTACTAGCAACGAAATTCAATCTGTTGTGCAATTTATGAAAAAGTGATAATGTTACAATTTATTACTAAAGCGAACGAATTTGAACTTGTTTCTTTTCGTGACACGTTGAATCGACTGCGATAAAATGCACAGAAAAAAATCTGAATTGTCATTGTGATTTAAATATCAGATCATGTGACATTGTATTACATTCCACATGAGGCAGCTACTTGCATGAAACAGTTTCAACAAAGTCGAGCTGCTGCATACAACATTATCGACTATGTATCGAATGTCCCAGAACTTTACACGATTTATAATCTGAATGTGAATGTGTTGTGACATTCCATTTATGTGCATGATATTGAACAGAAATTCTTCTTACTTTTTCGAGCTGTGTAGGTCTGATGTTATGGTAACACCATAGACAATCATGTTTATTTAAGGCTTTCAAATCCCAGTATTTAGTCATGTGGCTTTTCAATGCTTTAAGGATTAAGATTTGAGGTAACCAAATATATGTTGCTTTCGTAAAAGTAGTTCTGAGTGTGACTGTATTTAGTTTTTGGGGTTTCAAATAATGATTTAACAATACGTCAATTAGAACTTACAATTGAAGCAAATTTATGTTTGAGTCTCAATGTATACACGTCTATGACAAATTCTACTCTTAGAGCCTTTTCCTTCCTCATAAAAAATATAATTCAAAAACTAACATTGTTAATAATCATTCATTTAGTATTTCACAGATATAAATATTCATTTTTGGGTCCAGTTGCAAACGAGAGTTATCGGAAAGCTTTCCGTTTTTGGCATTATTCATACTCTTATGAAGTTTATTTTGCCTTATTATAAGCCCACATTTTCTTTGCTATTTTACTAGGTTACCAGATGATCAATTTTCTTTTATTATATCAACAAATGGTTTGGTCCAACAATCAATAATAGACTATGAAAATGTTGTCCATTTCAGAGCAACAATCATCAAAAACCGCCGAAGAGGCAAAAAGCTGCATTTTATAATAAAACTAGCTGAGCCCGGTGCGAGCCCTGCTACACTTGCAACTAAATGAATGAAAACTTAATAGAATTGGCGTTTTTATGGTTTTTTTGGGAATGAGTTTTGTTAAAATATTTTCGTTTGCTTATGTGTGTAATTTCTGCAAAATAAAACGTAGGTGTGTATTTTAAATTTTACCTCAGATCGTTAGTTTTTACAATGGTTTTTATTTCTGTGTCAAAGCATTTCATAGATAAAGTATTAATCTTCAAACTATGCCATATCCTGTCAATTTGAACATAATTTTCTCTTGCATAACCTCAGATTAACTTCTTGTGCATAATGTAGCACTGAGAGTAACTCAAGCATCCCCCATTCTTCACTAAGATGGCCCGAGAAATACACATATTATGGTTTAGTTGCCTGGGTAATTCTCATGTTTGGTTGAAATTCCTGTTTTATTTGTAAAAGAGCACCTCCGCCCTCCTAATTGAGGGGTCTCGAACCACCGTAGAAAAAAGTCCTACCTCGAAAAACCCCCACATGCCAAATTTGGTTCCATTTGCTTAATTAGTTCTCGAGTTATGCAGAAACTTCTATTTCATTTGTATGAGAGTCTCCCTTTCTAGAGGGGGAGGGGTCTCAAACCACCATAGAAACATTTCTTGCTTCCAAAAACTCTCACATGCTAATTATGGTTTCCTTTGCTTGATTAGTTCTCGAGTTATGCAGAAATTTGTGTTTTATTTGTATGGGACCTCCGGCTTCAAAAGAAGGGATGGGTCTTTTACTATCATAAGAACCTTCCCCGGCCCCAAACACTCCTCCATACAAAATTTCACAGCAATCGGTTCAGTAGTTTTCGAGTCTATAAGGTTCAGACAGACAGACAGACAGAAATTAGTTTTTATATATGTAGATGTAAATTATTTAGTGGGCTGCAAAATGGTGAGTAGACACCTGGGATGGAGCGTGCGTCCACGCAACATAGCTATGGTCCTCACAAGTTCCTACCTCATGCTTCCACGGGTCAGGAGATGACAAAGACCGCCAGCTAAGGGTTGCGTACTTAGCTGGTAGTGCAGCCTGGGCACTGTTGTCCTTCTGACTTCAGCTAGATTGAGGAGGTGCGTGCCGAGCGTCTGTCTACCAAGGAGGTGCGGCCCAAACAGCGTCTGTCCTGGCATCCAGCGGTTGAGTAAGAAACGCTGTATCGCTATACATTAGGTGGCAGCCGCACCAAAGCGATGTAGGCAGCGTGGCTTCGGTAAAGTAGCATGCTGAAATCTTACGAAAAATGGAAGTATTCTTTTTACGGTATATAATTTCAGATCATCCATGGAATTCCCAAGTGTTGTATAATAATTTTGAGTTGTTTTCTTCCCCCGTGGCTATGATAATGCAAGTCCTTCTACAATTGCAGCAGGATCAGTAGACATGCAGACATTACAAATATAATTGTTATTATCATTTTATATTATAACATCCCTTCACAATATTTTTTATGCTATTTTCAGCTTCACATTTGCATCGTTGTAAGTTTTGGCCCACCTAACTCACGTTGTGTATTTGAAAAGATAGGATTGTTTTTGCATTTTTTTTTAGAGAGAGGATAATATACGACAAATTCTACAAAAAAAAAATATATTCGTCGTCCAAATTAGTTAATTTAAAAACTAACATTGTTTATGAGCCTACCTTTTCTATTTTACAGACATAAAGAATCATTTATGGGACCAGTAGGAAAAAAGAGTTATCGGAGAATTTCCTGTCATTCATTTTTAATTTTTTTTTTGTTTTGGATTTATTGAGTCACCGTTTTTGTGCAGTAATCATACTCGTATGAAATTTATTTGCCTAAATTTTTTTAGCTATTTTGCTAGGATGCCAGGTGATCAACTTTATTTCATTATATTTCGCTATTTTATAGTTTCAATCATCTAACATCGCAGCGGAAGAGGCAAATAGCGGCATTTAATTATTATATGTACATTATGTAGTATTTCTTTACAACATCGTATTATTTCCATCATATCATGACCTTCACATTTTCATGCAACAAACCTGATTGAGGCGGTATCTGTCTTAAACTCGAAATATACATTCAATTTATGACATCTAGCATTCCTTATATGTCCAGTATATAACGCAAAAAATTACAGCTGTGGTAGGCTTTTGAAAATTACGGAATCTGTGGTTTTGCACTTATTGCTGAATGTATTTTTCATTTCCGGTTGACAAATGGACTTTTTATCAACTCTGAGCTGATCTGATTCATGCAGCGCTGTGTGCCATTTGGCTAGTGTTTGATTTTACATTTCAACCTTTGTCATTACTTGATCATAACTCACAATATCATTATATTTGGTAATAGTGTTTTATTGATTACTTATTGTTTTTTGCCCATTTATCTTTAACTACCTTCCACTTAAATCTTCCCATTCCTAACTCGGTAGCAATAACTATTAGGTCAGCAAAAATTAAAGCGGATTGCTATTATAAAATCAGCATCAAGTAGCAAATATTGACCATGGCAACAGTAAATTAAAATGTATAAATGTTAGTTTTGTAAAATTTCAATAGATTTAATAAACTTTTTCAGGATACCTCAAATTAAGATTTCGGTGAAATGCTGCTATCGCTGAAAACGAACGAAAGCGTGCTTAAACGCGAACCACAGAACTCTACACTTTAACATTTTACAACATTTCTTGCATTTCAGGATCAACCGAATGAAGATCATATATTATAGATACGAATGCCTGTATTTTTCATTCACATAAATATATACACCATTATATAAATATTTCATGGGAATGGGAGGGACCATCAGGGCACCCGATTGAAGCACTCTGGATGAGGAGAGTGGGAATGCCAACTCCCCATTGCTAACAGTTTGTGAATAGAGGGCGGGCTCTTCTCCCCGCCCATTGGGGCATCCTCATGTTAGATAGCTTGCTCTTTTGACCAATTGTTCAGTTTTGTTGTTGGAAGGAGATTCTTTATATCCCTGTGGATACGTATAAGTGATGTTGCATATCGATCCACCCAACCCCTTTTTGGCCCTTCATACAACGGCATGATTAGGATAATCAGTGGTTATTAAAGCTTGATCAAGTCTAACAGAGAGGAGAGCCCATTGCTGTCGGACTTAGTTTCCGTGCTACAATGGGTGGTAGTACATATCATACATACATGTAGATGTAAATTATTTAGTATAACATTGAAACATCGTATTATTTGCATCAATTCATCATTGTTTATTTTTTATAATCATATTCAATTTTAAGGATGCAGTATTTCATCTGCTCCATACATTATAAATTATTTTCGTTTTCCATATTTAAATATTCTTATATATTTCATATATGTTATTAAATGGAGGCATAAATGTTTTAATGTTTCGATTTTTTAAGACTCAACCAAGATTATACAAGAAGCAATGTACAATATTTCTGTTATTTCATGATCAACAAATTGAAAAACATGTATAGAAGATACGGATGCCTTAGTATTTTTCTTTTACATAAATGTAAGCATTACTATATAAATATTCAATGCTAATGCAGGGAAATGGGAGGGACCATCAGGGCACCCGATTAAAGCACTCCGAATGAGGAGAGTGGGAATGCCAACTCCCCATTGCAAACCGTTTGTTAATAGAGAGCGGGCTGTTGTTGAGGTATCCTCATGATAGATAGCTCGCTCTTATGACCAATTGTTCAATCTTGTTGTTGGAAGGAGATACTTTATATTCTTGTGGAAACGTATAAGTGATGTTGCCTATCGATCCACCCAACCCGTTTAAGGTCCTTCATACAATGGCATGATGATGATAATCAGTGGATATTAAAGCTTCATCAAGTCTAACAGAGAGGAGAGCTCATTGCTATTGGACTTAGCTTCCGTGCTACAAAGGGGGGTAGCTATATCATACATCATACAAGTCTCAACGTATTCACGTGCAATAAAGATTACGTCATCTGTTTTATTCATTATTTTTAATAAAAATTATAAGATTAACTTGGGAACAGTTGCCCTTCTTTTTACCAAAATATGAAAATACACCAACAAATAGCAACGGCTCCCCCATTATAGTCCACAAAAAAAAAGTCACATAAGCTGATTCTGTTCTTCAAAGTGTTACTTGTAAGATAATCCGTCAAGAACCGCCCTGTGCGGTTCTTCAGTTCCATCTTGTTGAATATCTTGACAACATAAATAAACTTCAAGACCACTTATAAGCATGGCCAACTACTCCTGTTCGAAGCCTTGGACATACAAAAAAAAAGCAATCAAACTTTTGATCCTCACCATTCAACGATTAAAAAAAAAATCCTGTTTGATATATTTACTCCGACCCTCACCGGAAGGATAATGCCAGAGCTTCGAACACCATTAAAAGAAGCTCACCTTCGACGCCCGCACAAATTGTCACGAAAATCTCATTCCCCGTCCGAGTTGGACTAACTAACTCTTCCGATACTGCTGACTTCAGCACATTCCTTCGTCAGTCACTGCTATTCGGTCAGCACTGCCGTATGTCCAACCAAGCCCGTCATCTGTGCCATTTCCTCGTCGCTGTGTGTTTTTTTTTACGATTATTCCATCCAATCATATAATTTAACGATTATTGCCGTGGAAGAGGTCACCTAAAGAAAGATAACTCTTTACAACTCCGCTCCTGAGCGCCTTAGTTTCCCCCTGGCAAACGAAGATGGCGACGACAACAACAACAACAACAACAACGACAACAATCAAGTCTTCGCCGGCAACAAACAACATTGTGTTCGAAGCGGACAGCAAGAGGCAACGAGCTCTTTAAGGATAACTTTTCTCAATGGCATTCTACTGGGCACTGACTAAAGGCACGTCGTCAGTCGCCGGTGAAATTGATGACGTCATTAAATGTGTGCAGTTTTTCCGGACTAACTTTTCGCTAACAATGTCAAGTTTTCCACAATAGCATCGTAGTCGCCGTTGCTGATTCCCCGCAGTCAAACTGTCTCGCTGGTCGGTCTGCTGGAAAAGACTGGAACATCACCAAACTAGCTCGTGTTTTCAGCGCTTTATTGTGTCAGAATTTATGAGTGTTGCTTTTGTTCGAAAGGAGGTTCGGTGGAAAACTATGTAGTAACTATTATTCTCAATATTTGCCCCACACATTCACATGTGAGAATACCGGATGAGGCACAACAATGGAGCGAGCGGCTGGCTCAGGACAAAAACGATAAATTCGCTGGTTTTAGTGATTCTTTATTTTTTGTTTTGGCTAGCAGTTGGAAACGAATCGCGCTGAGTTTTGTTTTTATTTTAATTTTCTATTAATTTTGAGTTCCTCTATCGCCGACCGCAGCGGGAAGGATTTGCGGAGAGTAAGAATTTTATATTTATGGAGTGTTTATACATAAATCCGGTTGCCCAGTCGGAGTGGGTTAACGGCAGTCCAAAGACAAATAGCATTTTTCTGTATTTAATTTAATGCAGCAGACCCCCTCTGCTCGGTTGGTGGTGGGGGGCGTTTTATACGCTACAATTCGCCCATTACTTGGCTGTACGGTTTTATGTTTAGTGAGTGCATAAATATCCTTTCGCTCTAGCTAGTCGGCAGCGGTGGCTCTGTGCGCTTAGAGGAGTATAAACCGTAACGACATGGGAAAAACGAACAATGAGTGCTTTAACCTCCTCTACTGTAGGCGTCGTTTCCGTCGAAGGTGTTGGTGGGGAGACGGTGGCCATGGGCAGGATTCGGGCAGTCTGTGCAGGGTAATGATTTCTTATTTCCTATGGCGACGAGTGCGCGTTCACATTGGACGTGCTCGGTTGACGTGGGGTTTGGACATTATCAGTCTATTATCTTAATAGTTTCCACGGATAGCAACGGGGAACGAGAGGTTGTTATTCCCAAAAGGTATGACGTTTGTAGCGTGTAATTTAACTTTCAACCTCAGCATGATTGAATAGACAAATTGGGGTGAAATAGTCTATTGATAATACCTTCAACTTGGCATAACAATACATTTTTTGCCTTTGTTATGCTAATCAGATAGCCAGTGCCGGTGGGTTCAATTTTCAATGAAATTTTTCAAGATATCCGAGCATCAAAAAATGTGTGTCTGAATAGTTGGTTTCGAAAGCTTTTTATTTAGCTAATTAGTCTGGTAATTAGTGTAAAAGCGCATTTAAAAGGCCAAACAAGGCAAATAATACAAAGAAGATGCACATTATGGATGGTGTAGAGCCTGAACCTCACTTTTTTCATTTGTGTTGATACATGACTGTTGTGAACAGAGTACGTGTGAAAGAAATGTTAAGATGCTTTGAAGGAATTTAAGAGTATTAATTCTAGACGAAATAGTCAACGAAATGACGAAATGACTTCTAGCGTATTTTTGTGGGATCTGCTTGCTCCCACAAACAAAATAGCTCCAGTAACAGCTACAGGGAGTTATTACCTACCCGTCGGTAGTTGATATAGATGTTAGCAACCCTGCATTTCCAGGAAATTTACGTTTTAAGTCATTGTTTACAATTGTTTCGACCTTTTGACGATTTTGTCTAGAATTTACCTTAAGATTTGGGTATAATCATTCGATTTGAGTATGCTAAAATCTCCTCACTTCGTAAGAATAAACAAAACCAACCAAAAACCACCACTCAATCCTTCTTTAAAAATCATTTTAACATTTACCAACACCAACTACCATATAATCAACATTATCGAACTAAATACTTCGGTCAGGTCACGACAATGACTATTACACTTACAAATCATTGAAAAAGATTTGAGCCTACAGTATTTAAAGCTCGGTCCACTAAGAATCCGAACACGTTACTTATTCTGTAGAATAGCTTCTATTGGTAGAATTTGAAATGTTTTGTTTTAATAAAAAAGTGGTGCTCGAAGGAAAAAAAATGATCCATTCGAAATATCGGGAAAAAGTAACAAATTGCCGTTTCTATTGTGGGAGATGTTCTCAGATTATTCCACGATCACAAGACCGTGGCCTGGAAGGTTCAGAGCATCAGCACCTAACTGAAAGATGTTGAGGGCGATCCATGGAAATCCACGACACTCGATTCGGGATACCACCTAAAATACGGTGAAAGCTGTAGTACTTTCCTGAGGATCTATTTGCGAGCAGGTTACCGTTCATGTCATGTCTCCAAGCAACCGAAAATGACGATGAAACACAATATAGTGGATAGAACACGCACCGGAAGTTATACGACCTCGTTTTGACGATGTACAGATGATTCCTTATCATAGACGGAGACATTTATGTCAAGCTGGATTTCAAGCAGGTTCCCGCCAAAGTCATTGCTTTAACCACAGTTTTGACGAAGTTTTACATTTATGTCACAAGAGGAATAGTTCTAAATTTTATCAGCAGGCCTTCTTTTTCCCTTACGAACAATAGTTTTCGATAGTTTCATCTGGTCACAGCACGAGTGAGCAAATTTAAACAATTCAACCGCAAATTGATGATCTGGCAAATTTGCGACAACGGATTCAAAACTAAGCTTTGTATCACTGAGACAGAAAACGATTGATGCAAAGGTGTCTACGCAAAAGTGCCCGAAGAAATGTATACTACCTTTGATTAAGGCTTACAAAGGTCTTGTGAAATTTTGGGCAGATTAGGCAAGTTGTCACTGCATCCGGGAGGTGCCGCTACAATATGGAAGATTTCCTGAACAAGAATATGAATCCACTCAGTTGCCCGCGATTTCACCACATGGAAAAGTATTGGGAAATTATCAAGCGGAAGCAAAAGAAAATTGAACAAAGGCGACTCAAGATGCATCACAGATGGGTCGATGTTGGAAAGAATAGCCTCTGAGGATAAGCTGTCCACTGTGAAATTTATTCGCCGTCGGAGTAGTTTTACATTATTTTTTGAAAAACGCAATAAAAGGAAGGCCGTTCACACCCAAATCCGGACAAATGTTTGGTTAAACAACAGCATGTTTTTGATTTATACTAATTATTTAATATTAAAGATAAATGTAATAATCAAAACAATTCCATTAATTTTCAAATTACTGTGGCACACACTTGCTTATTTACTCCTTTCATCAATTTTTATGCGGCGTCTTTGTCAATTTTTTTTTTAGCAGCAAGGACCCTTGATTGTTTATGTTCACCACCACACCACTCTTTATCTCTTTACAACACATCTGCAACAGTTGGTTTTGACACTTTCAACAATTTTGCGATGGAGCAAGCGGTAAAATTTGGATTTTCTGAATATTTGTGCAGGATATATAGCTGGTTCTCCATACTAACTCGGATGGCACCATCTTGAATACAGAATGCACTTTTGAGAACAATGTGTGTTTTTTTCACATCTGTCGATGTATTGTTCATGAGCATAAAAAGTTTCATTCCATTTTGTTGTATCTTGAATGGGGTACAGATTCAATACTACTCAGTCGGCGCCAATGGTGTAGTGGTAAGCGTGACTGCTACTTTGGCACCCCAGTAGGTCTGGGTTCAATCCCAGTCGACGTCGGTGGTTTTTCTGAGGCGAAAAAATCTGGTCACACCTTCCTTCGGAAGGGAAGTAAAGCCGTTGGTCCCGGCTCATGTGTTGATGAGTGCGATATGTAGGGTCCAGGTGGTGGAGTCGTCTTCCTGGTGGCGGTGGTTATCGCCACGTGGTGAGGAAATAGGCCGACGGAAAATAAACGAGTAAAAAAAAATTCAATTACTCATGGTTCTGGTATGAACGACCTTTGCCATAATTTTCACTGAATTACATTTTTGTTGCGTCTAGTAAAATCTGAAAAAAGCAGCTGATTTTTTGTATTTGGATTCTATGTAGACTAATGTTTTTTGAGTAGAAAATTTGTATGTTTGCAGATGTAGCATTCGGTTTTAGTTCGGTTTATTTCAGTTTGTTGCCATTTGCGTCTATTTCAAGAGACCGAACATAACTAGATACGTCACTCTTGATGTTTGAGATTCAATCTTCGAAGCCCTTAGAATTTAATTTAAAGTCGTTCATCGCTTTTAAATGTTTGGAAACTCAATATTGATAACAGGCTTCACAAACAAGTTTTGTAGATGAATTTTCAAAATTTATTTTGAGATAAAAAGAAAAACCAGCTTTGCATAAACGGTTCTGAATCTAAAAAAAAAATCGCAAATGATGGAGAATACAATTCAACGATGAAGGTTATATGCGCCCATATAATTCTACAAAATGTTCACAACATGGTGTGTATCTATTTGACCGTATCATAGTTTGTTAATTTAATTTTTTTCACTCACTGACTAAGTTGCCTATAATTTTCCTGACAACATTTATTTAAATAATTGATCTGAAAGCCTTCACTTGCTGTGATTTAATGCAGAAGGCTCCAAGTGACACCTGAGAGTCTGTTTCGAGCATCGTATGTGAACAGTTGTATCATTGCTTTCTTGCGCGCTCTATAGCTACCAGGCATAGCGCGTTATCTATTATTTCGGTTATGTATTGTTCGGTGGCTTGAGTGATCGGGTATTCAAAAGAACAATAAAGCTGCTTCCCGGTGAGATGTGTGTTTGCCACGTGTCATGGGGTCAGTGAATAGTGCACAGAAAAAAAAATCTGAAGTTTCATTGTGATGTAAATATCAGAGCATGTAAATTTTTACTTCATTCCACATGAAGCAGCAACTTGCATGAACTAGTTCTAACAAAGACGAGCTTTTGCATACAATATTATTGGCAATTTATGGAATGTCGAAGAACATTACACGATGAATAATGCAATTTTTTATGTTTTGTGACGTTCCATTCAAAAAGGAAGGGGACGGGCCTGGGATTGAACTCCCGACAGGGTCCCTGCTACCCGGCGTCATGTTCTATTCATGTGCATGATATTAAACAGAAATTCACACTTCTTATCGTGCCGCGTGGTCAAACAGTCGATTTTAGCGCTCTCAACGGATAGTTCCTTAAATACTGGATCTAGAGTGATGGCGTCTTTGGCAAAGTTGATGGATATGACAAATTTTGTATTTTGACGGCATCACTTTTGTGATCAATCCCCCTAAAGATGAGATCAAAATTCAACTTTTTTTTATAATTTTGAGATAGAGAGTTGATGATTTGAGCAAAGTTGTAAAGAAAAGTCAATTCAAATAACCTTGCTGAAGACATGAAAATCGTATGTTTCACTCAATTGGACACATTTATCAAAGAAACGTTTTTTTTTTTTTTTCAAATCGAAAGAGTACTGCTCTCTCATTTCAAAAAGAATACGAACATTTCAACGCGGGACTTGGCTAAAAAACTTGAAATTTTGCAAAGTTCCGTCCAGAGGGCCATGACTAGCTGAGAAAGGAGCTAACACATACACTTTCTCATTTCTCTCTGAGCTCGTTTTTTGTTGAGCATAGGGGCCTCAAAAAATTCCAAAATTTTAGCTGCCACCCGTTACTTGTTCGCTGTTAGTGTTTTTTTCAAGCGAACCTAAAAGCTCAAAAGTTCAATGAGCATCTTGAACACGCAGAAGAGACACCAATGCAATCATAGTTGCCATTCACAGATCCTTGAAACATAACATTTTCAGACCATTCACAAATGATTATGAACGGTTTAGAGTTATTAGAACAGTAATTAAAATTGTTACATAAGGACTGAAATGGGAATTTTAAATATCATCAATCATAGGTCTAAACGTTCAAAAAACACAATTTGTAATAAAATCTAGGGTTTTTTTTTCATTAGGACGAATCTACAATTGAGAGATTCTCTCCGGGCTCGCTCTCTTTCATTCATATTCCAATCAACTTTACGTTTTTCATTCTACTATTTGTAGAGTATGCTAGCCAGCACTGTTGTGTTTCGATCTGTACTAAAGAATCCCTCGAAAGTTTTATAATGACGCTGTATTGAATGAATGAGAACGAGCCCGGAGAGAATCTCTCAATTGTAGATTCGCCCTAATGAAAAAAAAAACCTAGAAATATTGGTAGGAGGAAGATGGATAAATTCCCTGTTAGTCCCATCAAAACTAAACCCACACACAGTTTGGCAAAACTAATCCCGTAAAGTCACTTGCAGTCATTTAATTCGTTCAAAGAAAAACAAAATCCCCCGGTCATAAATATTCATCGCAGTTGTGTACCGAGACTTCATTGCAAGGCAATCATCATCCCGAAACACGCACTCTTCAGTACTTCTCCGGAGTACTGTTCGTTAAGCTCCAATCAAAACCACTTTACTGCCGAAAGCCATGTTCCCAAACTAACCACCGTGCTTCGAAAGGAAAACCGGACCCGGTGCGTGTGAGTGAAGGTACGGAATGTGAGTGATTCAAAACCAGTCAAGTGACGTACAATTTTATGACGAATCGATACGCTTCCTTTTCCCCCGCATCCTAACCGCAGTGAACTGCCCGCAAGGAACCGGCAGCTCTGATTGACTTCCATCTTTCGTTCGGAACAGGCAATCGGAATTTATTTGTATGCCTGTTCCGAGTGTTCATCTCCGGATCGATAATGATGGGTATCAAGTGAATAAGGGAAAAACGGTCTTACACACGGAAAATCTCTGTCTGCCCTGTACGTCCGTAAGTAGTTGATAAGCCTTTATTCTTCCGTTTACCCTTGATCCTTCCAACGAATCCTCAAGGCTAGAGCAAGGGATATTCTCATTGTTATTTCGGCAGTCAGGCGAAGAAAAATATATGTCGAAAATTATTACTTCCCTGGTTCCTGGCAACGAACGGAGTCCTTTTTATGTGCTGCTAACCTCTCCCTTGGAGCGCTTCTCATCTCTGGTAATGCATATGTATTAGTCTCGCCGGTGGTAATGGGGTGAAAATATCGGCGTGCAGAAATGTTCAAGACCACCCCACTGAAACATACCTCCTATAGACATCGAAGTAGGTTTTCTTTGCACCACCGAAGATAAGCAGCCACAGCCGCCTCGGATGGCGGTTCGAGAGTTCACCTTAGTTTTTTCGAGTGCCCTGAGATACGATTCTCCGGTTGGCAGCTGTCAGCTAAACGCGAATAAAATGGCAATGGAATAAAAGATTGGAGCATGTAAATGCTGCCAAAGGATGCAAGGAGACAGGCGAGCTCCTTCAATGATAAGGCCGAGGACGATGATTGATTCACCTAGTGTTTAGCCTCGATTTTAAAACTGTATTGAAGTATGCTATGTTGTGGTTAGGGATTGTTCTCAGAAATGAACACACTGAGTGGTTGTTTTTTTGTCATTTTAAATCCCCAAATGTGGTGAATAACTCCCCGTTACCCGGGTGATGGAGTTGAACCATCCAGTTCAGCGACTTATTTTTTTTTTGCTGTCGTCTTCAAATGGAAAATGTAAATTTTACGGTGTCAAATGGCTGTTTTTAGGGTTCATATTTTATCGCATAGCACATTTTTGGAAAAGGTGGTTGGGCACTGCCATTGAGACTGCCTTTTGCCCTGTCAGGAGCAACAAGAGCAAAACGCAAACGCCGAAAAGTGCTCGTTTTATATCGTGTTAATATTTTATGCTTCTTTTTTTCCGCTCCTTGTGACATTCGCATTCAATTTTTTTTCTCGCTGCTAACCAACGTGGGACTCTTTTAGTCGTCAGCTTATTTCAACTCGCTTCGCTGCTTTGTGCCACGAAAAAATATCTCCTCGTTTAGAAACGCAAATATATGCGTTTGCCTGACATTACGAATCCTTCAAAAAAGATGACATAAACACTCACCGGTCGTGTGGAGCATGTGAACATCACGGATCTTACACACGTTAAGGTTACTGCATATTTTATTACGCAAAATCAATTTTTATAAAAGATTTTCGGCACTTTGCAGGCGCCGCAGGTCGTAAAAATTCATACAAAATGTTGTCATGTCATAAATATCGAATCGAACATTGAACAGTTTTGTTGTCGGATCTCCCAGTGCGGGAAGGGAATTATATTAAGGATTACCACTTCCTTCTCGGGGACCCTCAGCCAAAACCGGCGTCGGCGGGAGGTGAGGGGAATTTTCCACTTGACATCGTTTCTAGGTCGTCGAATTCAGGTGTCGGAACGAACGATGCGATGGATTTTTTTCCAAACCCCAAACAAACCATTTTCGAGACGGGTGATGATGGTGGGCTCGTTCAATAGAAAAATCCCACCCTCTGTCGCCCTAGGTCGTCGTCGTCATCGTCGTAGTCATAGGTAGTCGTAGTGTGATCAACGAGCGGAACGCAACCGGAAGCGAAAGGAAGAAGCGCCTTCATTCCGCATATAAAGTTGAGAGAAAAATTAGTTTCCTATGCAAATGAAGATTAAGGTCAAGAAAATATTTAAATTTTCCAGTCTCGAGCTATTTTTAGGGCAATTGGCAAAACGTGCCCCGATGAAAGGTGAATGCCGGTGGAAGGGCAATCACATAAGCCCAAATGGAAACGGCGGTGGTGGCCACAGAGGGATAAAACGATACCCGGGGAGGATATTGGGAAAGTCACTCGAAGAGAAAAACTGCGCTTTTCCGAGATTTGGAATTGAATTGAAAGCAGGTGAAGGCGCATGAGAATTGATTGAATTAAATAGAGGAATTGATCTTTTACGACTCAGGGGCTTCGATTTGGGGGATTGTTGCTCTTTGATTTTATGTTTTATTGCTTCCGGCTTGCTCGGATGAGTGCATGAGAGCTGGTAATAAAATTAGAAAATTGGTTAAAGCTGTTAGTGTAGTAGATGGCTTTGATGATTAGATAATTCAATTTGTTTCCAGAAGCTCAAAGGGTCCTATTCAATTCGGAAATGGAGTTTTTGAATTAAATGAGGATATAGTTGCTTTTGACAGTTCTTTTCAAAGTGATTGATATTGGTTGACATAAGGGCTGGATCTGCATGAAAACAAGCTTGACTTGCGTTTCCTACTTATTGAGGAGTCAGAATACTCTGAAATGAAATAAAGTTATGCTGCCAACTTATTTAAGTTTGCACGTTCGAACGAACTAAGAAATGTTAGACTAAACTAACTTATTATAAGACAAATTATTAAAAATTGTTTACAGTATCAATTGAGAGAATAAATCATTGTTTTCGTCCCTTGGCAGTTTATTTAGTCTAGGAAATTTGAAGTTCACCGAAAGGTCTTGAGCCTTCAGGATCTTGTAGGGCTTGGTCTGAAGTTTATCTTCCAGGATCTGACGGAGACTTCAATCCGATACGTTGAGATCCTCCGCCAACTTAGTGGCAATAGGTCGAGGATTCCTCTTAAGGCGCCTCCTGACGATCTTCTCCATGGCAGGTATCACCAAAGTAGCTCGACCTTCCCACACCATACCGTTTTTTTTAAGACTTCCGGTATTCAGGTATCTTTTGACTGTACGGTGTACAAAACTTCTGCAAACACGTAAATCTGACAGCTCACGAACTATGTCTTTCTTTCGTTTTCCAGCTCGGAACAAGGCAACCACAGCAGTACTTTTCTGTTCTGTGATCCATTTTCCGGACAGCACTTGATTACAAAAGTAACACATACATTCACTGACAGCCAAGACACAATGTAAACAAAGTGACTAGGGGTCGTCCAATACAGATTGGACGTGTGCAACGTAATAATGACTGTTGAAGTAATGAAACAGTTTAATTTCCGGACACTGTAATGTGATTATGACGTGTTAGCATAAAGAAGCACTTACACTCTTTTGTTTACCTCCAGATAATCTCCAGTGACGAAAAAAAATGAATTTGTTTGCCTCCGTGTAGCTATGAGGAAATATTGAGATAACACTGTTGCAAAATTTTGGAAACAAACTTTGAAGTCATCAACGGTAATGGGAAGTTGACCGATTGTTGATACATCAATATCAAT
Source organism: Aedes koreicus (assembly GCA_024533555.2). Classification (NCBI taxonomy): domain Eukaryota; kingdom Metazoa; phylum Arthropoda; class Insecta; order Diptera; family Culicidae; genus Aedes; species Aedes koreicus. The sequence continues at coordinate 71,542 of JAHHFK020002479.1, read as the reverse complement.
GTTTTAATTACGTTTACCTTGTCTAGATGAATAAAACTTAAAATTGTTTCAAATTGAACAGACAACAACTGTAATATTAAGTTGCACTATTTTCAAAAATTCTAGATTTTATTTCGGACATCATGTTTTACTTGATGTGGACTATATTACATACTTATAAATTATAAATTTTAAAAGAGATGTAATTAAAAATTTATTAACGGCAAGGAACGTCAACAAATATACAGATAAAATTAAGTGCCCCAAAACAGAAACAGATGGCATTCGACAGAAAGTTTGTTTGAAAGAATTGATTTTCTCGTCACTTTTACTAATTCTTTTGCTACCGATAACCGCAAGTCAGTGCCACCTGCATTTTCAACAAAATTGAGTAAACTGCAGATTTTTAACTGCTTTGTAATGATCTTCAAGCTTCACTCGTGAACAATATGATTTATTTAGCTAAATTTTATGGTAAAACACCAAATCATACTGTCCCATAATGGAAAGTAATCGCACTAAAATCACACCAAGGATTTTCAGCCTTGCAACTAACATTTGGACATTTTCCTTTTAGACTTAATATTTTTGAGAAATTGTACCGCAGTATCGTTCAATTAATTAGGGTGTTCTCAAACTATGCATTAATTGTTGCATGGTTCTCAAACTAATGTCATTGATGTAGGAAATAGTCGATGCATGCCAAAAATAAACCTAACAGCAAGAGATAATTTCTCACCCATGTTAGGCATTGGGAGAGGGAAACAAACTCCCCCTTGCTTACCCTGCATCTGGGGTAGCTTGGTAAAATATTATGCGCCTGATCGTATACTACCTTCATATGCCCTCCGCTCGTTTTCAACTTGTACCTTTCAATTTTCAAAGCCTGCCGTTACGCTAAACGGAACTATCAATACTTTCTCTTCATTTCTCTTAGTTCCAGCAATAAATTAGTCCAATCCTAGAGCCTCTCATGTTGATGGGAAATTATCTGCTTCTGATAAATTTCGTCAAATTACTGATTGCTTATTTCGGTAATGTGATCTTAGTTTAGCCTTTATACCGTCGATCAAGCTCTGCAAAGGGGGTTTGTGCACTTCCTGGACGCTGCTGACCAGTTTGTCTGACATTTTGTAGGCCACTGTACCTTTTTGAGGTTCAGCTTGACGATTGCCCTGTAGCGTTCGATCGGTCACAGTTGGGCACAGTTTGGTAGGTTTATATATTTTACAACGAAGTCAACGTTGTTATCAGAAAAACACTGCAGAGTTGAACTGGCATAATGGGCAGAAGTCCGATTCAGCGAGACGAGAGGCGGAATCTCATGCTTATAGCGGAAGCAACCTCTTATTCCCTTTCAGTACATTTTAGCTTTTATTGTTCTTTTTGTGTAGACAATGGAACATCACAAGCCACATGCGTAAGTTGCTTGCCTAAGAGCACCTTCTCACCGAATTTTCCCGTCGCAAAAGACGTATCTGCAATTAGAACATTCTCCTCAAATAATACGGTATAGAATTGTTGCTCTCCTGACAGTCTTCAGGAATCCTCTTTTGCGTCCATTTCGTCGTCCATCAAAATAAACTGGGAGGGATGGTTCAAAATGTGGTTGTACAGTTTGCGGGTCCTCATTTTAGCACGACACTGCTGCTCCGGAGATTGCTTTAGTATTATCTGTTTCCTGTATGTCTTTAAATAATTTCTTCTCATAATCCACTGGATCATCCCAATGCTGAGTGGAGGCTGATTTGGTCTCCTAAATATAATCGACGACTTTTGCTTGATTGCTGGAACCGGATATTCGTCCAGTTCTCGGCAGATCTTGCAAGGTATACATTTGAATCCTCCGAAGATGACGTGATTTTGTGTATTTTTTGCGCTTTTCAAGCGGACTTTGGTCATTGCGATGCGGGTGTTGGCCAAAAACTTGACGTTTCGCAAAATTTTAGTCAAGAAACGATCTGGATTGAAAACGTGCAAGGAGCAGGACTTCCCAAATTGGGACGAACACCCGAAAACTCTACACGAAGCTGTTAACAAAATACTGGTGGTGCGTCATTGATGATAGGACTTTCATTATAGCAGATTTTAGGCAGTTGTAGAAACAGGAATATTCCACCGGTAAGGATAAGTTTCACCGGTGGATGACCGTTTCAAACGAAAAACGCTACCGACATTCGCTTCGAAGTACCTGAGGTATTTATTTTTATTTTTCTTCATATATATATATATATATATATATATATATATATATATATATATATATATATATATATTTTATATATATATTTATACCCATATCTTGTAGGGTTAGGGTTTCTCTTTCAAAAAATCTACAATCTTTTATGCGACCACAGCTTAAATTATAGTTATAAATTCATTTATGAACTTCTTTACTTATTATATATCCTTCCTTCTAGCCAAACTATACATTCGCGATTGAATGAATGACTTGAAATTCAGCTGGAAGCTGATTTCAGGATGTGTTTTAACATACGATAAGAAGTATTAAATTGCGGCAAAACAAAGCTTCTGGTTCACTTGCCTTTAAGAGCACTGAATTTTTCAAAGAGATAACCGGGACCATTGTGGATTATTTTAAACAGAGTAGAATGTTATCGCATATAAAGAAAAACACGAGAAGAGCTACCAGGTAACTGACGATGATGATGAGAAACTCGTGAAAATTGACTAATATAGAATACACAACGGACACACCCATTAAGCGCAGTCCTTTATCCATCAAAAGCAGCTACAGAGGCATTTGATGTTAATACCAAGCCATAAGTGAAATGGGGAAGTAGAAGAGATTTAAAAAACATTATTTTAACCGCAACAGACTTGCAGACAGACATGCTTGCAGTAAGTCTCAAGTGGCGTAGGTCAGCATAGATTTTTGATCACTGCGTATTAATATGAGCATCACATTTCAGCACATACAGAAAAATTCCTCCCAAATTATGAAGCCTTCTCGACATACTCTAACACTAAATAAAGAGTAAATTTGGCAATGGAGAGGGTCTCGGACGTCTACTCATAAACATAACCTTTATTTCGGAAGCATTTCTTGGGAGCAGGTTTCGTTCTGACCATCGATAAATATTTTCAAAATCAAAGTTAATTAGCCAGTAAACAGAAGTATCGAGAGAGCAGATATATAGTTGAACGTCATCAGCAAATATGTGTATCATACAATATTTAAGAACAGTCGGCAAATCATTTATATATAATGAGAAAAGCAATGGCCTGACCCATGTGGTACACCTGACATAATGTTGACCGAGCTTGACAGAGTTCCTTGAGTTTTAACAACTTAAGTGCGAAGACTCAGTCTCTTAAGCTCCCATCCGAGAAAATATGAACTGGTTTGAATGTTTTCTGAATAATTTGGTGTTTGAAAAAAGCTTCAGAAAAATCCATGAGAAGCAGAATTTGGCAGGCCATTTGCACTTGTGGTAAAAGGAATGAATAAACGGTGACATTTATAAAACTGAGTGCCTTCAAAAAGTGGGTGTTGCCGTTTCTAAGACAGCACAATCAAAAACCGTTATTTTAACCTGATTTCGCTTCATACCACAATTCCAAAACCTTGCAGACCTGGCATGTGACTAATTCTGTAAATTTTGTACCGAAAAACATGAACCAACCAGACTGTCCTGAACTCCGTCCGATCGAAACCTATTGGGCCATGATGAAGCGAGAAATTCGGAAGACCAAAGGAGAGGTGAATGACTTAAAGGAACTGATGAGGAAGTTGAAAAATAAAACTGAGAAAAGTGTACCGCGTGCGATTGTACAGGCTCTGACATCCTAAAAATTAACTGACTTATGAAATCTGATATAAATACATATACTGAACTACTGTAAAAAATTTGGTTTCATGAGGTATAGTCAGTCATTGGTTTCGATAACTATACCCAGTTTATCAGTAAATCCAAAGTGTCGCAATAATTATCGACTCACCCTTTTATCGTCACTGCCAACTGTTCCACACGTTGGCAAATGTGAACAATCAATTATTCTATTTTATGACATCATACCAGATTTAAATTATTTGGTATGTTAATACCGATTAAACACATCGATTTAAACAAACATAACTTAATTTAGTTCATAATGAATGTTAGCATACAAATTATTTTCATGACATCCGCCGTTCCTTAAAGACATGAAAATTTCCCAAGTTCTGTTGATAATGCCCAGCTCGAATGTGGAGCGAATTCAATACGCATCCGCCCTCCCTGCACGACGTGTACCCCAAACGTATCCATTCGCATTCTTCAAGCACCCGTATCGACTAAAAACCAGCTTTGGAACTCTAAATCCCTCCAGTATCGATCGTGTTCGCTTTCCAAAACCATTTCTATTCCTAATCCAACCCTTTTACTCGAGGTCTTGCGTAAATGTGCCACCGACCGAGGGAGTGAATCAGCTGTTTCCCGAGTGACGCAATTCCCATCCTTACGCTTACCCAGCAAGGCAAACAATATGTGTATTAGAGCCCATCTAGTATTTCACCGTATTTTAGCGCCGTTTTAGAGCGGCACCCAACAATTTGACACATTGATTCCACATTCAAACCGAGAGCGCATCAGGCAAAAAGAGGTTATAAAACGAAAATAAAAAAAATGAAACACTCTCAACCCCATCGGAAAAGGATCCACCCACTTTTCCTTCGGACATGCACTCCGAGCAGCCAGCCGGCAAGCAAAAAATATAGTTTTGTTCCGTTCGCTCTCCAGCCCCCGTGCCAAGGGCCGAGAATCTCAGCCGGTCGCTTGTTGGATTATGGCATATGAAAACTATTTTTGGTGTCACTCCATTCCCCGTTTCGGTTGTCTTTGGCCATCCTCGGAAAACAGGTTGTTCCAGCCCGTGCTCACGAATGTCACGCCAACGCCTCATTTTCACCCAAAACTGTATTCTGCTTTGCACGTTTGGGGCTCGGCACGGAATATGACAGCTGGGCTGCCAAGCAAGCCCAGCCCGATTTGCAGCCCAAAGAGCCGAAACCAAACCCACGGCTGCCGACTGACGGCGACGGTCGGCGGAGTGGCGTTGGTCGGCCCGTTTTCATGTGAACGAGAGATGAAAATTGGCAGAGCCAACGCCAAGCTCCGGCCCCAACGCAAATGGAGAGTGTGGTGAGAGAACCTTGGGAACTGGCCCACCATTGGCAGCCAGGAGAGTGTGAGTAGCTATACAAGTGAGCCAAGAAAACGGCCGAAGGAAACGAACTGGGAATAGGAAGAAAAAGATTTTCCTTCGAAGCGAGTGCAGGAGAGCCTAGCACAGGAAACGACTTCAATGCATCTTTCGAGCCTTAGCCCATTCCGAGCAGTAGTAGTGGAAGACGGCAGCGGCAGTCGGGTGGACTGAGTGGAGGGAAGTGAAGGTGACTTTCCGTTCTACTCTTTTCCCGGCAAGTTGTGCGCCTATGCAGTTTTGGTGAGTGCAACGATGGGGAAAACAGCGAAATGCTTCGGAGTTGATAAGATTAGCATCGATGTTTGGCTTGGGATTTTGTTTTCAGTCAGCTGTTTTGGTAATGTTTATTAGTGGTGCACTTCGTTTGAAGGTAAGATTTATAAAATTAACGAATGGCAGCCATCAAGTCTGATATATAAACGCATATAAGGTAACGTCATTTGGGGGTTTTATTAATCACACAAGTAACCACCAAAGTAACCAAAGTACAACCATTAACCACGGTGCATGATTGAAGACCACATGCCTAGTAGACTGTGTTAAGTCGTATCTTTCATTCTGAAGTTCAAATTTATATTTACTTTTTCCTCTCTTTGTTTACCCAATCAGATACGCCTGTTTGAAAAAGTACTCGAGAATTGTTTATATATTGTATAATATATTCAAAATAGCTGTGTGATCGGTAAGTGGTCCATTAATGTTGAATCATGATGTGTGTTGTTTGAGTGATTTAGGTACACACTTAGAAATTATTAATTTTACACGAGACGTAATTCATGTTTGTAAAAAGTCAGGGAACGTAGACAAAGATTTTGTGTAAAATTATTTCTCCACAAACTGACAAATCGACAAAAGATGTGTTTGATTGAATATATTTTCTAATCTCTTTCAACTCATTCTTATGTGCTGAAGGACGCTTGCATGTGTCGGTCTCCGGGTACCGAAATTTAAATGACATTTTGGTAGTGTGTATCAATTTTAATAGCGAGATCGAAGTGTGCTTTGGCCAAGAGTTGACGAGGTTTTTCTTCAATAGTTTTTTCCTCACTCATTTCTGTTATATTAAACGTTATAGTTCTTATAGTTCTCCACATAGTTCTCATATTTTCATCCGGTGCCTAGAGAAAACATTGTGAACATTTTCATCGCGATCAATCATTTGCATCAACTGCCACTATATAAGATATCAAACATTGTTACATGTTTCGTGAATGATTCTATTTAAATGGCTGGTTAACGATGGTGAGATGATTTATAGAAATATTTTCTTACCAAAAGAGGTGAAATTGCGAGATGGCCTGTTAAAAATTTAATTTCTATTTTAATTTTTGGGTGAAACTTATATTCTGTAGCTATATTCTGTTGTGACATGTTTTTCTTTAAATAATCCTCACATACTCTTAAAATTTTCTGATTTTGCATTGCCTAGAATCAAACCTTTTTACACACCCAGTTCAAATGAAACGAATTAAACAAAAGTTGCAGTCAAATCAGACGTTTGGCGCTTTTTCTAACAACAGTTTCTAGCCGTTTTGGATAATTTTATCGATTTTGATTGATTGATCACAGAGTAAAGTAACGTTAACAAACAAATGCGTTAGATGGGTGCATGACGCTTTGAAGATATTCGTGAAACGGTGGACTCGGCTTTGCTTGCTTAGAATAGATAAATCCCCCTTTTTCAGGCATTTAAATCTAAACCATGTTGAAAGTGAAGAATTTACACAGTAATAAGTCCACCCTAATACAGTCTTCTCCTTGCACGCATTAGCTTATACACACCACTATATGAATATGAATGCATATGTGCAAAAAGACTTATTTTACGGCGATGTTGCAAAGTCGTTCAATATCGCAAAATCTACGATTATGAAAGTGCTAAAAACCTTTCAGAAGTGCTTAACGTTAAAAAGAAAGGTTGGTTCCGGAGGCAACCATGATTCTCGATTCCTCAAGACAGAGACAGTGGTAAAAGAATTTGAGAAAAAAATCGAATATCTCAGTCCAAGATGTGGCCAAAAAATTGAAAATGTCTTCGTCCAAAAAGTGATGAAAAGTGCGGGTCTGAAGTCCTTCAAAGTAGGTATTGCTCCAAATCGTAACGATACGCAGAAAAAGAGCGCAAAATTGCGAGGGCAGAAATTATCTGATACTTTGTTGAAAAAGTACGACTGCTTGATAATGGACGACGCAACATATTGCCATGCTGATTCAAAGCAGATTCCAGGACTACAGTTTTACACATCGATTCAAAAAAAAATTAATATTGCTGAACGTTTCAAGCAACAAATAAACTTTCAAAGTTTCCTAAGAAATTTCTCGTACGGCAGGCAACATGTGGATGCGATCTCAGAAGTGACATTTTCATCACGACTGGCACCATAAATGGACAAAATTACGTGAAAGAATGTCTTAATCAACTACTGCTGCCATTCATTCGGAAACATAACGATTTGATGCTGTTCTGGCCCGACCTGGCATCTTGCCATTATGGAAAGCTGGCTCACAATTGGTACAATGCTAATAATGTAAAAAATGTAAATGAGTGCAATCCACTGAATTCGCCAGAACTCGTTCCGAGCGAAATGTATTGGGCTTTGGTTATGAGGAATCTTCGAAAAACGGATAGCATAGCGATTAGTGAGAAAAATTTCGGCCGCAACTTGCAAAAAGCTGCAAAATGAGTGTTGAATGACAATGTACAACAACTCATGGAACGGTTTCAAACGAAAGGTACAAGCAAGAGTAAATTAAATTCGTCGTATTAAATATTTGTATTCTGATGAATTATTGAATAAACATTTTACAGTAGATGTTCGCATATGTTTCTTTTAATAACCTTAGCCCGGTATTGTCGTGAAATATGTGAAGTAGGAATATTTCTTGACAATACTGGGCATAATGAACATGCCACAAAATTTTGTTAATGCCAACTATGTTTGGTAGAAAGATCCAAAACTTCGAAAGTGCATCTAGAAAACTGAGCGATGTTTACAGACTATTCTACTTTACATGACTTGGAAAGAGGAGACACTTGTGAAGAGAACCGATACTTAAAAAAAAATTCATGAAATGTAAATAGGATTTTCAAGCTGATTGTGGTGTTTGATGATCTTGAGGCTTCCACTATAGTTCAATAGGGCCACGGCAGAATTGCAATCTGTGAAAATCAATATCGTTAAATTTATGATGGTAAAAAAGCCTGAATTCACGATCGTTGAAACGTTTCATTTATATGACAGCTGAAACTCTTCACTTTATTTCGTGGAACAACATGTTTACATTCTTGTTATTAGGTGCGCAACTAAGTTCCCGCTGTTTAGCAGTAGATGGCGCCAGTAGTAAGTGCTGGTCGAATGTTGTACATCTCAAGCGTCATAAACCAAGCTCAGACATATGGTAAACAAACCGCTTTGCCAAATCAGTGATTTTGGTTTAGTGTTGTATATTTTGGTTGTTTGAAGATGTCTGATTTCGTGCCAAATAATCGTCATTTGCGAGAAGTGTTGATTTTCTTCTTTCATTCGAAGAAAACGGCGGCTGAAGCACATCGAGAGCTCCAAAAAGTTTACGGTGATGCTGCTCTGAGTGAAACAACGTGTCGTGATTGGTTTCGTCGCTTCAAAAACGGTGATTTCAGTGTTGATGATCGTCCGCGTGAAGGAAGGCCAAAAAACTTCGAAGACTCTGAATTGGAGGCATTGCTCGATGAGGATCCGTGTCAAACGCAAGAAGAGCTTGGTTCAGGATTAGGAGTTTCCCGCCAAGCCGTTTCTAAGCGATTGCATGCGTTGGGAATGATTCAAAAGCAAGGAACTTGGGTTCCTTACGATTTGAAGCCAAGAGATGTTGAGCGTCATTTTTTCGTCTGTGAACAACTGCTCCAGCGGCAAAAAAGGAAGAGTTTTCTACATCGCATTGTGACGGGTGACGAAAAATGGATTCATTACAGTAACTCAAAACGGAAACATTCATAAGGACTGCCCGGGCATGCTTCAACATCGTCGCCTAGGCCGAATATTCACGCTGCGAAGGTTATGCTGTGTATTTGGTGGGACCAAGTTGGTGTTATTTATTATGAGCTGTTGAAACCAAACGAAACCATTACCGGGGAACGGTATCGAACTCAATTGATGCGATTGAGCCGAGCACTGCACGAAAAACGGCCACAATACGAGCACAGACACGAAAAAGTGATTCTTCAGCATGACAACGCTCGACCTCACGTTGCGAAACCCGTGAAAACCTACTTGGAAACGCTCAAATGGGAAGTCCTACCCCACCCGCCATATTCTCCTGATATTGCACCGTCCGATTATTACTTGTTCCGTTCGATGGCACATGGTCTCACTGGTCAGCAATTCCACTCATATGATGACATCTCAAAATGGCTTGATTCTTGGATAGCATCAAAAGACGAACAGTTCTATCGAAATGGTATTCACGTTCTACCAGAAAGATGGGAAAAAGTCGTAGCTAGTGATGGGCAATACTTTGAATAATTCGTTTGTAACCTTTGTTTTCAAAATAAAGTTCCTTTTTCACCAAAAAAAACAGCGAGAACTTAGTTGCGCACCTAATACATTCAGTAAAATGGCGTCGAATCAAGAGAAAGTTCGCAAACGCATTTCGTACGAACGGCAGCAAAAATCGAATTTATCGGTACACGATCTGGCCAAGAAACTAAAACTACCGAAAACAGTACCGTGTTTGGTGTTTTCAAATCATTTGACAAGCGCTTGACTGTGGATCGGAAGGTTGGAAGTGGAACAAATCGAAAAGTATGCTCCCGACAAATGGACAAGAAGGTGGAAGCTATTATTGAGAAAAATCCCAGCCTTTCTGTGCGAAATGTTGCTCGCACAGTTGGGAAGTCGAAATCATACGTACAAAAAGTGAAGCAGAGGCAAGGACTGAAGACGTACAGAGTTAAAAAGGCGCCCAAGCGTGATGACAAGCAAAATGTCTCTGCAAAAAGTCGTTCTACGCTAATTTTTTGTAAACATTTTCTTGTATCATAATGGACGACGAAACAAACATACTCGAAGACTTTATACAGCTTCCGGGTCTGGCTTTTTAAACAGCAATGCAAAGGAACGCAGTTGCCGAGCATTTCCGGACAACGAAGGTGTTCGAATTCCCGAAGAAGTATTTGATTTTGCAGGCCAGATGTAGTTGTGGTCGATAATCTAAAAGTTTCGTCTCTACCGGCACTATTAATAAAGATGTGTAAGAGAAAGAATGTCTGCAAAAGCGAAGCCATGACTCTCCAGCTCTGTTTTGGCATGATTTGGCCTTTGGTCACTATGCGAAATCCGTCCTGGATGGTATAAGGTACAAAAGGGCAAATACGTACTAAAAACAGCGAATCCACCAAAATGTCCAGAACTTCACCCAACAGAGAAGTACTGGGCTCTAGTTAAGCGGAAACTCTTCGAAACTAAGAAGAAAGCAAATGGTACCGATGATTTCAAGAGAAGATGGAGAATCGTCACGACGGGTGTAACTGAGGATACCGTACGGAACCTGATGGCGGGTGTACCACAAAAAGTTATCTTAATCAACTGTTTCAAATGTAGATATAACTCTATTATTGTGAAATAAACAGTCGGTTTTGTTGTATTGAAATTTCTTTGCTGCTATTATTTTGGTGTCCGAAATTTAAGGTTGACACTTGGACAGGCTGTATTTAACGACGGTTATGACCAGCAGCGCTCAATCGACAATAGGCCACTAAGGCGTTCACGAATGTCAAGTGCACTTGTTTTGTAGATGTTGCTGATTTATTTGCTTACTTATACAAGTGTTTGATCCCCACAGCTTACATCTGATGTTGCTTGCTTTCTTTTTGATGAACAGAATCGCGTAAACAGGGTGATATTTGGTTTTGTTATTATTTAAATTTTCAGTGGTTCTCGCTTTTGTCACAGCCGTACTTGGAAAGCCATGCTTCTTTGTGGTTGTGTTTTTGACCTCGACAGTGGAGCTCACGTTGTGATTGTAGGCAACGATAATCACAACCTGAGTACCGTTGGCATGGTTCTTCCAATCACACGAGATAATTGTTTCTGATTAACGTTTGAAAATCGATATGCGGATGACCTTCAAGTAAGTGTTGTAAGATTCTGCATCACTTGGCCACGGTTTTTTTTTTCAGATTCAGGCTTAAGCCAGTCTTTTCTGAAGGTGGATTTAAACTTCTGAGTCTTGGAGATAGAATGTTATTAAACTTGCACACTATCAACATTTCTTGTTAACTTTGTGTGCCTGAGAACGACCCATGCAAGCGTCCTTTAGAAAATAATAATGAGTTGAAGGAGCCGAGAAAATAAATTCAATCAAACGCACCTTTTGTTGAGTTGCGTATGTTTCGGTTTCAGGTGATATAATTTTACATGAATTCTTTTTTTACGTTCTGCGATTTTTATCAGAGATGATTTACACCTCGTGTAAAATCAATAATTACTAAGTTGCTGACACATATATACATAGAAAAAAAATGAATTTAGAACAAGCGCGGAATACACAGATAAAAGAAACATTGAATTTTCTGCGTTATCTAATGCACATAAAGGGAATGCAAGATTTGGCAGAAACTAATGGGCTATTTCTTGTAAATTTAATTCAGATAATGCCTGAACCTAGTCTGTTGTATGAAAGATTGCACACCTTGTTGTATGGCGTCTAAAAAATTGCAAACAATTTCGTTGTTTACGCTTCCTTTGGCGAGGGGAAATTTTACGCACCTGTTAAAATTCATTTTTTTTTTCTGTGTAACAAAACATTTGCTATAGTAGCGTGAAAAGTCCTGAGGAGGGGTCTTCAATAATGTTTTACAAAATGCTCATCAAAACTAACTTCAAGCACACACAGCTCCAATAAGTAGTTTGAATTTCCGTTCAATGTTATGCACATAAATGGAGCGTCACAAAACAGACACATTTAAATTATAAATCGTGTAATGTTCTGGGTCATTCCATACATTGTCGATAATGTTGCATGCAACAGCTCGTCTTTGTTAGAAATATTTCATGCAAGTTTCTGCTTTGTGTGGAATGAAATACAATTTCATATGCTCTGATATTTACATCACAATGAAAATTCAGATTTTTTTTCCTGTGAAAAGAGGACTCATGGCTAGATGAGAGAGATTGAAGTAAGCTTTTATCACGAGTGAACATGTTTTTGATTTGGATGTCCAGTTTTGTTGTTCGCTTAATATTTTTTTGAAAATGAAATGTGTAAGTTTTTGTTATAGGTTCTTTTCAGACATGTGAACGAGATAGTTATTATTATTATTATTTATCTTTATTTGGGCGCCTTTCAGCCACAGCTGGTTCGGCTCCACTTGAAGAATAAATAAACAAGGGGGACCAGAAGGGGCCCCTCAGTGAATTTGGAGTCCTGAAGGGACTCCCCTACGGAGTGGTTCATATCGGAGTTTTAATTAACTACAAGACATAGAATTTTTTGCTTTCCTTCATTTTTCCATTTTTTTTTCTTTCCAGAAGTGAGTCACGGGTCTTTGTCCATGAGCATTAAACGTTTGGAAAGGAGTAAATGCTTTGTCCCAACTGTCCAACGCCAACAAATTTAAAATTTCTGGAATAAATGCTCTAAACAATTATTCCTCAACAATCGACACAGACGAAAATGATTCGTACAGTACGAGATGTAAATATTCCTTCAATCTACTGGATCCTGAAAAGTCGTTATTGTAGGTTCAAAAAGGCCCGATGTTTAATAAATCATGTTGTCCCTTACATACCGCACAGCAAACCTGGACTTTTTGAAATATATTACGCATCTATGATATATATCAAATAAACAAGAAAAACGATGGAAGTTTATCCACAATTTTCCTGGATGCATTCAAGAAGATAAGTAAGATAAGAGAAGAAACTTTAAAATGTCTATGGTTGTGTACGTAAATTGATACGAAATCGAAGGAATGACTCACGAATTTATTCTAAGTTTTTTGCAACGAAACTGATTTGTTATATTTATAAGGCTAGCTTTGTATGCAATGCCACATCCGCAACTGGTAAAACTGTGAAGGATTTATTTACACAGAAAGAACATTTATGCATTGTACGCAAACAATACAAAGAGCAACGAATATTTTGTTCAAAAATAGAATGTCTCTCTGGTGGTTGCATGAAGCTGCTGGAAAATCTGCTTTATCGATTCAAAATATTTAATATAATAAAATTGTATAGTAAAATTCAAAAAATAAAAGAACAACGAATTTTTAATGATTCTATTATTGGATTTGAGCTGTTATTGAATCCGTGGATGATGGCACTAGGCCATGGTGTTTCATGAGAAGTAACATGATTTACGAGGATGAATTCACACCATTCGATGAAGACTTCGATGGAAGAAAAGCAGCGATTTGCTGGTCCTCGCAAAATCCATTTCGTGCATTGTACGAAAAGGTGTGAACAGAATTTTGGCAAAAAAGCCAGCAATATGATAATATTTTTAGAATATACGGGACATTGTTTACATGTTCATTGTTGGATTGTTTCATGTTCATTGTTTGACATGTTCTATGCCCAAATTCCATGTTTACGAAACGAGCGAAAGCGGACATACGAAAAATCAATTATCGTTCCACGCAATAGGTTTAGTGAACTGAGCTGTTTGGTATAGTTCATTTTATTCATTCAAGAGCATGCAGAACACCACTTAAATCGTGACAACATGAGAAATGGTGTCTTTCAAAGGCTTAGGAGAAAGCACCTGTTTTGAAGAACTTTGGTCATAGTGAGTAATTTCTCGATGATGATGATGATGATGATCATTTCTCGTGATGTTCGACCTAAAATGAACTGTTCAATAGCAGTGTGAAATCTTTCATTTCTCCATTGAGGGTTCACTGCTAAGTCAACATTAAAAATCTCCTGTGCAATTGATGAAAAGAAAATCTTAAAAATAAAGCTATGATCATCTCCAATTGTATTAACTTGATATAACCCTGACTAATTCTATTAAAAATCAGCTGCACAGTCTCACTATCTCCTACTACTGGCAGTAAAAGTGATTAATTATCGTCTTTAACAATTAAGTCAGCACCATTCTGTTTAAAATGTCCATAGAAATGATTTTTTGTGTTTGGATCGAAAAAACACTAATAACTAGTTCAGTCGTATTTCAGAATTGTTCATATGATTGTTTTTTAGCCCACTGGGAAGGGAAATAAACAGATACAAGTATGTTCAATTTCAATAAAACTTAAACCCAGGCATCTTCAAACTCTGCATGCTTTTGAGTTAGAATGTGTTCTTAATCGTGCTGAAAACTAACAGCCACAAGCACTACTCCCCCTGATTTTTATCAGATGATGGAAAATCACGATCGCTTCTGAACACATTAAAGTTGATGTTGAAAATTTCTTCACTTCTCTTACTTTCAGCCATTTTTTCTGTCCCTAGGATAATTCAGTACGAACATCCACTTATTTTAATATTAATTTGATTGATTTTGAGCATTTATTAATTCGATTAAGCACTACGCAAAATACGCAAAATTTGGCGCATAAACTAAAATGTCTTTGACATCCTTGTGTTATTTTCGTAGCTTGCTTTCTGAGGGTGTGTCAGTTTGTCAAATGTAGGACTAGTCGAAAAAATAAAGTAACTCAGACTAATTACCTTCTTTGATTAAGAGAAGACGTCAAAATCAGCATAGCAATGGTTGCACCGGGTCGGGTGCACCAAAGTTATTGCCCTCCTCCATGGGGTCCGTCAATTCCAGGCGGAACAAAAAAAAAACCAAGGGAATGGCTTGCAGCTCAAAGATCTAACAAATTGTTGAATTCCTGCAAGGCAGCGAGATTTCTTTCTGTTTTCCAAACAAAACAAAAACCATCCGTTGTTTCGAGAGTCGAAAAAAAAAGTCAGTTCACAAAGTATGACAGCTTTGGCTGTGCCTTCTTTTACCTTGCTCGTTGGCTACACTGCATTTTCTGTCTTGACATATGACTAATTGAGTCAAGCGAAGACACATATGTTAGATTTTAAAACAGATCTGTTAAATATATTTTCTAACATATATGTTGAAATTTGAATATAATAATGAACATGACGCAAGTCAAAATGATACTGTAAAAAAATCCCTCAGTTCCTTATGTTAGTTTCCAGAGAAATCAACATTGCTAGACGCGCTGAAAATTGCTGGATCGTGTACTGCAATTATTTTTATTTGATCAAAATGTTTAAATAGATCTGTTTGGACCGACCCGCCAACGATAAAAATTCAGGTGGTTTGTCATATCTTGCGAAAGATGTATCTGCAGAGAAAATAAAGAAGCCAATTTTTTTTATGTTCGACGCATGCTATGTTTTTTTTTGTGAATTGGCAACAAAACATCATCATGACAAATTTATGAAGTCATGAACCACTTCAGAAAAAAAAAAAACCAGCATGAACGAATTTCTAAATAATAATGTTTTCTTGCTCTGACCACTAAATTAGTGTTTGTTCATTCGTGAGATTAAAAGTCCATCACTCGTGTTTTCAATGCAAATTTCGTAGTATGGTTAAAATAGTTTTCTCTTATTTTATGGATCACAGCAAGCCACGCTTTTGAATTGGCGTGTTTTTCTTTTGCTCCAACGATTTCGCGAAAACAAACATTTTGTTCAGTTTTCGATACAAAATGTTCAATTCAATCGTTTAATCATTGATTGGAAGTGATCCGAAAGTGACGGTGCGAAAAGTTATTCCTGGTGTTTCGTAATGTGTGTTAACGTTTGTTTCGGTTATGTGGCACTTCACCACCAGGCTACCGTTCGAGAAGCTGTGTTGTGGAACGGAACTTCGTTGGAAGCCAAATCAATTGCGTCACCTGAGGAGACCGGACACGGTTGCATCCATCTGGAAACCAAAAATATACATGTTGAGAGACGATTTTCGGCATCCAAAAAAAAATTTGCGCTACGTCTTTCGTTACATTTCAGCGGCTGTGATCTACGATTCGGGTGAGCTCTTTACGTTGTGTCATCCTGTTGATCGAATTCAATTTGTTGCTTCTTAAGACATAGCTTGATTGTTCTAGTTTTGGTCAGGTTTTGTGCGTCGTCGGAGGCTATAATAGTTCAATGATGTATTGTAATGCAGTAATGTTCCGAAACTAAGTTTAGCTTAAAATGTTTTCCAATACATTTCAACTAATCATGTTGTTTGTTGTTGCACGAAGCACGTAATTGATTAAAATGTTTGAAAATTGGAAATATCATTCTTATCAATATAACTCCAGCAGTGGACAGCAATTTTCTGCTAGAACCAAAGATGTGAAGAGAAAGTAGACCTATCAATACTTTCTTTTCACATCTTTGATTCTAGCAGAAAATTGCTGTCCACTCCTAGAGTTGCATATTGATAAGAATGATATTTCCAATTTTCAGAAACTAAAATGCTTTGTTGAAATTTTTTACCAGGTCTCTACCGTCAGAGGAAAAACATATTTTCAAACATTCTTCTCTTTTCAGAGAGCAAATAATGGCGATAAAACCATATGCGACATGGGTCTAGGATTAAAGTTAATGCTTAGGACCCAACCGTTCAAAGAGAAATGGGGTATCACTTGGAGTAACCTTCTTAGAAAAGATTGTTTCCAACGACAATTTTTTAATTAATTTCCTAACAGGGCATTCTGTTCAACTATTCTCTCCGACTATTCATTTCTCTTTTCTTTTGATATCTACTGAAGGCCACGTGGGTTCCATGCATCTTCTTAGGGTAAATAGATACAAAATCGTCCCTATCTCTAACGGTAGCATGGCCGTGACTAGGTGAGCGATCGAGGAGTGTCTTCGTGGAGATTATTGCGCGAAGAAACGTATCAGTAACTAGTTTTTTTTCCTAGTGACATGCAATGTCTTTAAGGAATTATTCCTCATCGTAGCGCAATGCTAATACTGATGCTAATGCTAAAATATATTTCCTTTTTTCATTTAATTTAAAGCATCATGTTTTGAAGCGTGGTACATGTGTCGAAGATTGTTGGGATACGATTGCTTCTACTAAAATTGAACCTAAGTAGCACATATTTGACATACCATAATAAAGGGCCTCACACAATTTGACAAAGTGCCAAATAATTGTAACGACTAACACAAACCAAATAATTGCCATTTGGCGATCACACGTTGGTTCTAATATATTTGTCAAAATTTGCCAAATATTTGGCAATTCATCAAACAGTGTGATCTCGTATGAAAACTTTGGCTGAGTCTTCTTTTACGTCACCCCGTTTCTTCACTAGCATTTTATGTCTCAACATTTGTGTCACCATTAAAGAAAATGGCAATTGAAGACACATATGCTATCCTCGTTGCACACTTGTAACAAATCAGTTGAAGTGACTGCTTTGTGACTCAATTAACTCACAATTCAGTTGTTGCGTTCACTTTCGATACATATGCGCTGCTTGGATAGATGTTAGGACGGATCTGTTCGGAAATATTTTCTAACAGAAATGCTGAGATTTTAGGCTTTTATTTTTAATAACTGTTAATTGAAAAAAAAAATCACAAAATCTATCCTGAATCCGCAAAATTATTCAATTTTATATGCTTGTTTCCATGTACGTCATCGTTGCTCTATTCGCTGAAAATGCCAGGATCGTGTGCTGCAATTTTTTTTATCTGTTAACAACTTTTAATAGATCTGTCTGGACTAAATCCACCGTCGAAAAAATGTTAGGTGGTTTGTCACATCTTAAGACAGATATGTTAACATAGAAAATGCTACTGATGACGCCGGGTTGCTTGAAATTTAATGCATACTATTTTTTTTACTTAAACTACGTCTTACGGCAGGGTAGGGTGTCAATTGAAAATTTAATAATTAGCGACCGTCACGAAATATCGTTACAAATTAAACGCTTATAACTTGATAAATACTCGATAGATTTTCGAAATGTTTACATCAGTCGGTTGGAAATTATCCCGCGTATCAATTCAATTCAGTCAAACATTATCCGTTAACAATTCTAAACTATTGAAAATAACGAAAATAAAAGGTAATGTCTTATAATTTTGTTTTGCAGGCTCAATTTAGACCGAGGCTAACGAGACCAAGAAGGTTTTAATACGAATGCGGGCCATTTCAAACCCGTCCTTTTCAGAACGGCCAATTCAATTGAGAGAGAGTTTATTTGTTTTGAATTTGTCTAACATTACTTCCCAAGATCTTATCAATTGGCAGCCAGCGGTGGCTAAAACAATTTTAGTTTTCTCTTCGTTGCATACCTTGACCATTGTTGACAATTTACAAATGGCTACTGTCTCGAAAAATTGAAACACCGAACGCTAATAACTCGACCAGTTCTTGGTTGATTTATTACATTTTTAGAGAATGTTGCGTTCCGGCAAGTATCAAGAAATTCCCTATCACGTACAATGTTTTGATTCTCGAACATAATATTCCGAAGCGGAATTCTCTGCATATTTCAATACGTACTGCTATGAACAGTTATTCTGTTGTGTTAGCGATTCGCGTTAGATAGAGTTTCACTTCTAGGAAGAAATTAATTTTGAGAAACAGTGTGAAAGTGAGAATAGGTCCTAATCGTTTTGTTGCCAACCGTATGTGCAAATTTCGGAAGCGCGTAAAGATTGAACATACGTGAAATACTTCGAAACGACCAGGTACCGATGCCAAGCAAGCTCCTGTCTATCGGGAGAAACTGAAAGCAGCCAGAGGTAATGCGTTGCAAAGGTTGGAACGCTGGAGAAGGGCCTTCAACTCGAGGCCGTATCATAATTTAAACCAAAAGGCCGTCTTCAGGGCTACCAAATGCTTTCGAAAGAGTGTACAATATAATTTTTTAACAAACTTACTCTCTAATGCAGGCCTAACGATCTATTAGGACCACACCCACGCTATTTTGATCAGACTATGCCTTACGGCAAGGTTTAGGCGTCAAATGAAAATTTGAAAACAACTGAAACAGTTTGAACGCTTAAAGCTTTATCATTTCCCGATAGGTTTTCGAGATTTTTGCTTCAATCAGTTGAAGTTTTACGCAACTGTCAACTATCAAAAATATCATTAATGATTGACTTTGAATTTCCAAACAGACCCTGAACAATCTATAACGCGATAAGAATAGTGGTCTCCAGCTGGTCGATTATATCAACACAATCACTACAGCCAGCACAATCGTAACCCTTTCAGCATACCAACATTCAAACCAGGGCCGCCAAAGAATTTTTAAGAAGCGAATCATATGATGTTCTAACATACTTACTCACTTACTTATGCTAACCCAACGTCCCTAAGAGAGTACCTGCGTTTCAATGTTCCGCTACGAAACTAACGAAACTAATCGAACGGTTTAAACTAGTCTACGTCAACGGGTCGTGTGTTAAACACAACCCCACTGCTTGTTTGTGAACTGGCAATACAACATCGTCATGAAAAATGTTTGAAGTCAAAAACTACTTTATGACCAGTGTGAATTTGAATTTTGAAAAAATAATGTCCTTTTTGTCAGACAACAGCATATTTGTTCATTCGTAGATAGGCGTTCATGATCGCTCGTATTGTCAATACCGATTTTCATGTGTGTCTTCATTTAGATAATTTTTAGTTAAATGAGAGCATTTTTAATTTCTTATTTAATTAAAAGCGTGTAACTTGTGTCTAAGATTGTTGGAATAATGGTTCGAGTGAAATTAAACCCAACCAGCAGGGGAAATCTAAAAATGGTTGCCGTAACTTATTCGTGGCTAGAACAAGTCACAAAGAAGTTACCTCAACCGACTTGCAACTTGAGAATTGATGAAATTCCAATAAATTCGAGTTCCTTGAATCACTATGACAACTCATTTGTGAATTTTAAATTTATTGCATAACATTGTTACATTTATTTTCTCAAATAAACGCAATCCAGCAAGACTGTTTTGAAGTGTTGTTTATTGCGTGCGATGGAGATTGATAGAACAGGCATCGGTTCACAGCCCAACAAAAGTTGGTCTGCCAATCCTGAAAATGTGATTGATTTGATAAACCACATCATACCTGACTGGCAAGCTGTCGATGCTCCAGTGGGTGATCAATCAATTGATGATGGTCGGTTTTTATGACGTGTGTATGTATTACAGGATGGTTTGCGAGAACCGGAGGTAGAATTTGGAATTTCCGTAGCAAACAGAAATGGAAATGAAACAAATATTGTTTTGATTTTATTCTATTTCACTGCTGAGTGTGAGGGTAAACGAAATATATGGTCTCTAATATGAACACTTTGGTACAGAAATTATTCATGAGTTTAAAATATCAGTTTTCCCATGCCGTTTTTTTTTGTTGTTGAGGGAATCAAACAAAATTATCTGGTGGCCTCATAAGCCTAGTCGGTTTGATTTCCACTCCGGTTGAGGGAATTTATCGGGTTAGAAATTTTCTCGATTTCCCTGGACATAATTGTGCTTGAAATGCCATTTACGATTTCGGGCACTTCTAGCTGGCTCCAAAAACTCTTTACGAATAACTGTGGAAGAGTAAGCATAAATCTAATTGTTAAAGCAATAAGCTTGCAATACCAAAGAAAACTGAAACCAAATAGTCTGAGGTACCAATCAGGAAAGGATATTTTCATGAAAATATCTCTCACTATGGCACTTGCTTAAAGCGTAATGTCGGCTGACTATAATTCAAACGCTGATTCAGCTTCAACTTGCTCAAAAAAAAATACCGAACGTGCATTCAAGACCGCAAAGAATTCCATTATTTGAATTCCAGTGGTTTTCTATGTTATGTTAAAGAGATGCTTAGCGCGTTTATAGCGAACCATAATTTCAATAACATGCAACTTTCCACTGCATAATAATTGAAAAGCCATCCGAGTCCTGCTTAACTGTTAAGTACGATCATGTTCAAGTGCCGAAAAATCATTTTCCATGCACACTTTTGGACACAAACCCACACTCACACACCCAGCGAAACCCCAACCGAAATCACTCGCACAAAGCACTCAACCTAAAAATTTCCCACAATAAACCGTTTTTCGAACCGTTTACTGTCCTCAGCTCCGAGGCCAAATAAAAAACATAAACTCTCACCGCTCCGGCACTAACCCGTTTCTAAATCCATTCCTGCCCACCTTTC
The DNA here is from genome assembly GCA_024533555.2 of Aedes koreicus. NCBI lineage: Eukaryota > Metazoa > Arthropoda > Insecta > Diptera > Culicidae > Aedes > Aedes koreicus. Next base: position 50,236 of record JAHHFK020002479.1, on the reverse strand, counting down.
CCGCTTTCCCCCGGGCCCGGAGAACCCTTTCGAGACACACGGCCCAAGATTGCTTACGATGACTGGGGTTGTTTACATGGAGCTCACCGAACGGAGAGAAGAAAAAAAAAACCAACCCCGAAAACCCCGCGCTTCAGGAGCAGCATCAGCCGGGATCGCCGAGATGTTTATATAGAAAATAATATGAAAATCGATAAAATTTTAAACGGATGAATGAAATGCTTTATGGGGGTGGCCGTTCGTTACACATTCGCCCGGTACATACACGCGAACAACCATCCGTCGTCATCGCAGCAACACGAGGGGTTAGATATTTATTTATTTTTTTTCCTATTCTTTTGGTCGACGCCGTCTTGGATGCTAGGAGACAACACATCTCGAGTCGAGTAAGGAACACGGTGGCGGCCTGCAGACGGCTCCAGGCTGCTGCTGGCCTTCTCCGGAGGGTCTTGTGATCGATCATTGAAATTTATACGGCTCGTGTTATAAAGCACAGAAGATATGGCTGAGCGATGGAAAGGGGTTAGGAAATTCCTGGGAAAAGAAATATTCGTCCTTATTTCATAAAGCGGAGGTCCACGATTGGGAATAAGCCTTCACCGGAGTCTGCCGGGTGAGGATCGAAGGAAAATGCAAGAGAAAATAAATAAGCGAACTGAAAGGAAGCATGAGAGAGGGAAAGGAGGAGGGGGGTGGGTCTTATCAAGTCAACTAGAGATGAAGGATAAGCGTAAGAAAAAATCAACTTACAATCACTTGAGGAAAGTCAACTTTCCCTTGACGAACGATTTCTATCATGTGAACCATATGGAATGTATTGAATTCACTTGCAGGAACCGAAATTAATATTGGAATAACTTTGGCTTCTCTTTTGGATGCTTTTATTTGCTAGTTTTGCTGCTGCTATTCGTCGTCGTCGTTGTCGTCGTTGTCTTCTTCCAGAAACGATTCGAACTGCGAGAGTTTTATGTATTTTTTTTTTCACTAAACTGTGTATGTTTTTCTGGCTTCTTTCAGTGTGGTTTTTCTAAAGGGTGGTTTGGGTGAATGTTATTAAATTGATTAAACTCACACAAGAGAATGCGTTTTCTCCGCCAAGCTGCTCTCACTCTCTCTCGCCTGCAAACGCCACACTTCCACAAAACTTTCTTTTTTTTTGGTTTTGGGTTGGTTGGTCTTCCTTCTGCTTGCGGTATGTATTTATGATTTATAAGAGATTCTTCTTCTTCTTCTTGGTATGCTGCGGTTTTTTTTTACTCTGAGAAGCAGATTTTCCGCCCGCTGCAACACCCACTACTTTAACGAGCGATAAATTTCCTCGTTTTCAACGGAATACTCTCTTCTTCTGCTGATGCTTCTTCAGCTCAACTAGACGAGAAACAGTTTCTACTTCCTTTCGCTTCTATGCCTTTTAACGATTTATAGATTTTCTTTTTTTTTTATTTATTTTGCCGCTTCTCAAACTCACTTCACTCGCGATGCACTCTTCAAGTTTTGCTTGCTCGATATTTCATCAAAGACAAACTTCCCACTGCCGGATCACTTTCTCTCAGCACAATTTAATTGTTTTTCAAATCACTTTTTTTTCGGTAACTTCTTTTTCGGGATTGTTTTTGCTGCTGCTTTGCGAATTCTGCGGATGACGGAAGGGTTAGAATTTTAATGAACTTCGTTTGATAGACCGAGTTGGAAAGAATTTTGTTTACGTTCTGGTCGTTAGTGGAAATGTTCGTGGTCAATGTTCTACAATATGTTGATATGTTTACTGCGTTTGCGATGATTTTGAATGCTGAATTCACAAGATTTCATGAAGATTTTCGCAAACATCTGTGCCAAACTCGAACAGCAACGCGTTTTCAATCGACCATATTGTAGAACAGCTGACCTATCTGTGTGCGAAGTTACTTGAATTTACTTTTGCTTTTAAATCACCAAATAGGTTAGGACCGTAACGATCCGTCAGAACGCCAGATCGCGCGACTCGCTTCGAAACACAGGTTCTAGCCGAGCGTACAAATCTCTTGCACTTGTAGTTCAAAAACGCTTTGACTCTGCCGTTGCTGTCTGGACCGGAAGGAGGCTGGAAAGAATTTTCACTCTCTCTGAACTCCCCCTCGAGAAGAATCAGGTGTCAACCTAGATTCTTCTGAAAAATCGCGATCTTCCACTTCTTGTGACGGTTTCCGAAAAACACAGACACAGCTTATAGACAGATAATTAAATATAACAACAAACAACAAGTGTATATGATCACGACTTAACTATACAAAACTCAATTGTAGACTAAAGCACGGACCGCACGTCGGTTGTTTTGTAAGTATGTAGTAACACACCGGGAAAAACGGGTGCTTCCGAACGACTTCGGAAATCGGTCCGTTTCTTCTCTTTTTCCTAGTTCCTATCGAGTCGTACAACACGCTAGGAAAAGCCGATGCTAGCACACCAAAAGTCCCCTCACGCAAGCCGTGTACGTGTCGATGCGACAGTATGCGCCCACACACAGCGATGGCCCATCACGAATACAAATGTTGAGAGGACAACACGAAGCAAGGAAAGCAATCAGCTCGTGCTAGAGCATGGTAGCACTTGAAACACGTTGCACTGAAAGGACGACGAGGGGGACTTCGACAGTCAATCGAGTCTTATCTACGACAGCATTAACTGTAAACGAATTACACCATTCGTGCAGCTACGACGAAACATTCGAGCAGTTCCCCTCCAAACAATGCACTCACACAATCCAAGTGGCGCCAACAAAGTAATACAATGTAGTACCGACACCGGCAGCACGAAAAAAACGAAAACAACCTGAAACCTTTCCACCCCCACTAGTGAAACCTTCCGTGTTCCGTCTGTGCGCATGTCCGTTACCCATTGCCCCCTCCATCACTCGTCCTCGCTCAGCCCTGCTAGCCTCAATCGGAACAACAGACTGTTGATTCTGTTCGAAGAATTACATAATTTTCACCCCCCGAAGCCCCATCACACGTACCGACGCACAACTACAAACGTCCTGATTGCATCCGAATTCGGGGCCCCAAACTTCGGCTCCCACTCGGCTCGTCGCAATGCCTCGTCAAACGACCGACACATCTATACGACACATCGATACGACGACACGGTGACCTATACAGATAGCAGCATCCTGACCGTCGTTGCTCGCTCACTTTCCGACAGGGACTCCTCTACTGCTGCACACAGAGGCGGGGTTTTCCCTCAAACACACATGCGCAGCACCTTATCACCTCGTCTCGCACACCTTGCACCCGCACTCGGTCATCTCCACCGCCCCCCTCCCCATCATCCCCGAAAACACCCACCCTCGCTCCACCGCATGTATGCAACTCTGTAATTGTGTAATTGTCTTCTTCCGAACCCATCCCTGCATCGAATCCGTCCACCGTCCTCGAGAGGAATCCAAATTCCAAAGTTCCATTGCCCAGTTCCACCCTTCTGCGTCGTCATTTCGTTCACTTTCATCCTAACCATCTCGGACGATTAATCAACATCTGTTCTCGAGCAGAAGAGAGTGAGAAACAAAAAAAAACCCTAACCCTCGCATCGATCGCTCCGCCAAAGTCGCCAGAATTCAAATATTAATTACTTTTACTAATTGGAAAAATCGTCGCTCTTGTCGAAAATCGGATGTCGATCACCCGTCGTTGGATTCAAAGCTCGCCGAAAGCAGCTGTCAGGTTCGCTTTTTCACAGGACTAGAAGAAAAGTGCGACTATTTTTACGTCTTCAGATATTTCTCGTGACCTATTCTCTTCGAAGCACCAAACCTCCACCACCACCACCACCACCTCCATCCATACCGTCGGTGTGATTGTGGCTGTGTGGGTGTTTGTATGTATGGAGAGGGAGTTTGTGCGTGAGTTCGTGCGTAGTGGTGCATGACGAAATGCGTCCCGATAACACGAAACGGGCCGCGGGGAGTGTGAGCGAGTGTTTTTCAACGCCCTCCCCCTCGCGAAAATCCCACCCGTTCATCCTGATTTTTCTGTGTTCTTCTTTCCGCAACTACCTACTCTATGACTTCATTACGCTACGGTAGTCATTAAATAAATTAGCAAAGTTAAATTGAGAGCGAGATGTGGCGAACGTATCTCTTCGTCGTCACAAATCGTCCCTTCGGCAGATCCATCAACCCTTCCCATATCCTAACAGCGCCGTGTGGATGTATTTACGAGTGTGCTTGCCTGTATGTGCCCCGCATGGAATGATTGACTGCGTGCGTATTTGCTCGGTGGCTTGGAACTTTTCTCTCACTTTTGTTTTCTGTTTTGCTTATTTCCATTCCTTGAATGCTTCATCGATGAAAACATCCTGGACTAAGATGTTTAACCGCCACCGAACCCACCCTCAGTCGACAGAAGAAGAAAAAATGTAAACTCACCAGATAAAAAACACGTTGTGAAGCGAATTGCGCCGAGAAATGATCTGAGCCAAAAGTGTTATGTAATCGCTTTTGATTTATTTTGAATGACACATCGTGTGTAAAAAACAGGCCACCCCAAAAACTCAAACTCAATGTTTCGGATTTCCTCCCTCTCCCTCCAGTCAGCTCAGCTTCGCACTGAAGAGGGTTGTTTTGTAAACAGGCGTATATGGAAGGATAAATTGGACTTTCTGTGCCTCGGTAATTCCGAAACGGGGTTTCCCCCGTTTGGATAGGTATTTGGAAAACTTGTGTCGACTCTCTTATCGGCACCATGTTGATAAGTGTGGAAATCAAGCGGTGATAATATGAAAGATAGTGAATTTCATTGTGAACAGGGATAAACTAGATTGTTTCACGATAAGGGAACAGTATGGGCGTTCAGATGAATTTGATTAATTATTCGGCTGTTTACGTTCTATTGAATAAGAAATTTCATCTTTTTTCGCATTTAATACGATATGAGATTGAGATTTCTGAGCACATATGTCAAATACTATTTGAACTTCATTAAGATATTTTTGCTGATTTGTTTTTAATTTTTTTTTCTACTTTTCAAAATAGCGAAATGATAATTAGTTAATTTGGACAGGAGATGCGTTCCTATTTCACCCTAACTGCAAATGAGCACGTTTTGAAGTGCATTGCGAGCAGCTGACATGTGGTACGTATTTTTTTTATCACGAATTTGACCAACGTTTTTGTTCTGGAATGCTTCACATTTTCAGCTGAATTACTTTGGACTGAATATTGAATTTTGAATTGTATTGCTGACGGTGATATTGGCAACCGCTAAGGGCGACAGGCCTGTGAGGCGACGAAATCCAAAATTTGTACTTGAATGGTTTTCCACAGAATTTTGTTCACTGGAACTTGAAAATTTACAATCACAATTTTGAAAAAATAAAATTAATGACCCAAAGTATTCAAGGAGACAATTGACGCTAGCACTAGTAATGATTTACACTAGACATGACGATATATTTCGAGATAACTCTAGTTGAGCATTTCCACGCCAAATTCGGGTGGCTCCGATTTAAATTAAACTTGCATTTGGCTATGAAGACAGAGTATTTTTCATTGCTACGGAAAAAAAGTGATTCAAGAGTAATTTTTTAAAAGGATGAATGCATTTGTAGCGCATTTTTTTAAAAGGATCTAGGTCTAGGCTAACTTTTTATTTAACTGGACTTTTCAGATGAAATTGATCGCGACACAAGTTAGAACTTAACCAGCCGACCTGACGGGTCAGTGGTCAGAATCGGACTCTTTTAATTAAAACCATACTTAAACTTAAACCTACATATTAACCTACGCTCTCTTTTTCTCTTTCTGTCCTCAAACTAAAAACCAGGAAAACAAAAAAGGCTTAGTAAGCATAACATAAGTGTTATGCATTACTATGTCACCGCGTTTCATACGCGAAACTGTTTTTTGTTAACAAACTCACTCAGCTGTTAAAGGCGGCTGGTTTGTTTATGAAAATGTCTTAAACAAAGCGAGTAGAGAACTCTTTCTTGTTTACAACTCTAGGTGAAATTTTTTTTCAAGACGTGTAAAATTAAGGGCCATTGTAGCGATCCGTGATGGCATAAATGAAGACCGGATCGGTTCGCCACACATTGAAGCATAGAATTAAGTTAAAAAGTTATAGTTCAAAAACCGTGAGTTGTGAGCAGTTCATTCTCATACAAATTCAAACTTCGATTATTCCACAAAAAATATTCAAATTTTATTGGTAATTGTTTTTATTGTTAGGTAATATCACAAGGATCAATTACAGCATATGTTTCGGAATAAATTCGCCTCTAACCATTTTGACCAGCTCATACGTTTTTCAAACCTATCGCAAGTGGCACGCATGACTCCGCATTTAGTCCTGAATTCGAAGGATTACAACTTTGAACTGGGCCAGAGTTCACATTTTATGCTCGTATATTTTCAACAGCATGTATAACTATACAAAATAATCCAAGGGGTTAAAATCTGGTGAGCTATTTGAACCATTCATCCTTTGCCAAAAGAAGTCTGTCAAATTTTCCCGACACCAGTTTTGGACGGAATTCACAGTATGAAAAGCTCTAGCTGATACATGCAATCATCCTTACCACATTTTTTTCTAAGCTTGGCTCCGCGACATTTTTTAAAACTGCCGTTTTGCGAGAGTTGTATGATCAGCAAGGCTTGTATACGAGCATTTCCAGCCAGAAACGATAAAAAAATGATTTTGTCTCGACAGTTTCCGGTTTTAAAGAAATTTTGTCCATATGTAAGTTTCTACCCAAGATAACATTTTTCATAAAACAAATCCTTAAATTGCCTGGACTAATTTTCTTTAAGGGTTGAATAAAATATGAATTTTATTTTTTCAAAAAATCATAACATATAAACGATCATTTGACCAAATTGTCGTCTGAGAAAAAGTTGTAGGTCATTAAGTGTTTTTTATGAAAAAAAAAAAAACACACTGAAACTAGAAAAATGTAAATTCGTACTAAAAACATAAAACATAGATTTTTCAAGAGCGTCCACCCCTCTTCGAATTTTCTAAATTTATTTTTGAAAAAACTTGAAGTTATATCAAAAAGTCTGTTGAAGAATTCAAGGCGGCCACTGCTTTTTTGCTTTTTTTTTTTAATTTTATGAAATCACGTATTTTCTAATATAAATATACCAAAAATAGACTCTACGTATTTATTTTTGAGAAAAAAGCACATTACAACTTTTTTCGTAAGCCCAGCCGTTCTGAAGTTATTGCGAATTTTATTATAAGGAAATTTTGTTGTAACAATATTTTCAGCCAATTTCAAATGTTAGTCTTGATGTCCACAAAAAATGTATTTCATATGATAGATTACTGAATAAGAAACAAATCTTTCTCAAACATGAAGGCTGTCAGCCTTACTCGTTTCTGTTTAGACGCAACAGAAGCGATACAAACTGATGCTATCTGAAGTAAATGATCGAACTCAGACTTCTTTTTTTGTGTGGCAAAAATGGTTAATATATCGGAATTTTTAGGCCTCTCGTTGAGAAGATGGCCATCAGGTAATTTTTAATTTATACCCGTGTCTGTAACAAATTTCTCATAGGTACATTTCAATACAATGGAGTCTGACATACATTTTAAATGAAGATAGGTACGAAGTCAACAAAGTGCCATATATTGAGAAGTTCTTCACCTCATCAATTTAGTTTATCTTTCATAGCTTTTCAAGTTAAACAAGCAAGTTTATTTTTGAACATGGATAATACTTCGAAGTGTTGTAAACCTCTACCCAAATAGAAAAAGTGTGGTTTAGAGACTAGAAACATGACAGATGGTGTTATTGAAAAAATTAGATCTTCAGGTTGTAAGATACCATTGGATAATTCGATGCGAATCTGCAATAAGTCTCGTCCCTAAGTTATCGTCCCCAACAAAAACCACAACCTTCCAATAATGAGGAACTGCCTTCTACCAGTGGTGTGCAATCAACGAGACCTGTAGATGCGGAAAGTGAATCCATAGTCACTACCATACCATTATGTCTCTAGTTTCATCGACTTCAGCGGAGTCTATTGTTATTAAAACCAGTTTGTCATAGAACATCGCGACATTCAACATTGGCATCATGGAAATTCATGTATCGCCAATTTCAACGAAGAAAATGAGAAGTGCTTCCTGCCCTCAACAAAAAACCAAGGAAATTATGGATGGAGTTAAGCGTAATATATTTGACGTTTTGAAAGATGAGGACCAAACAAATCTCAACGCCAACGACTAAGGACTACGAGGTAATAATGAACCAGTCAAAGGAAAAATTAGCCGACCCTGAATGTACTCGCGATCAACAATTTCAAATTTTATCCATATTGCCAAAGCCTAGGACTGCGCAAAGAATCATGGATGAATTCAAAGTCAGCAGATACACTGCCACACAGGTAAGGGTTATGAACATCTTTCATGTTGGAAAAAATAAACAAAAAACTAATTTATTATTACTTTACTTGCAGCCAATGGATTTAGTTGCCGACGATGGAATATTATGTAAACCCCGTTCCAAACTAGGAAATGGACTGAATGCAGATTTAGTACGTAAAGTTGTTCAATTCTACGAAGATGACGATATCAGCAGAGTTAAGCCGGTCCAAAGAGATTATGTCTCTGTAGTGACGATTGGTGTACGCCAGGTAACACAAAAACGTCTCTGGACGATGTCACTCAAAGAGTCATACTTGCATTTTAATGAAACCCATAAAAATGTTGAAGTAAGCTTTAGCTCATTTGCAGCCTTGCGGCCAAAACATTGTAAACTCCTTAGTAAATCAGGATCCTACAACGTTTATGTTTGTACGATTCACGAAAATGTGAATCTTATCCTCAACAGCTTAAAAATTAATCGCATTTTATGTGATCACACTAGCTATATGGAAGAAATTCTGTGCGATGCACAATTAAGAACAGACTTTTGCCATCTTCGCGCGTGAATGTATTGTTACGATACGTCAGCATTAGAGAGCCTTTTCCTTATATCCAACCTAATTATTCTGTAGCAGCGGGTGCTCCACTGCGTCGACTTTGATGTCGTTTAGGTATTAAGTTGAAGAGCCATGTCGATTTGAAGTTATGTGAAATTCCTTTGTCAGTCTGTTTGACAGCCTTAGTCACCTCCGCTAGATGCTCTTTGAACCTTGTTGCCAAGGTTCTCTTTGTTTGACCTACATACATTTTGCTGCAGTGTTAACACTTAATTTTGTATACCCCTGCTCTGCCTAATACATCTACTGAATCTTTGGTGGAGCCTAACAACGATGCCAATTGATTGTGCCTGCTAGAGAAAACTAAGTCCAAGCCAAATTCCCTAAGTAGAGTTTTCAGCTTTTGTGTAATATCTTTATCGAAGGGGACAGAAACACGTTTCAGCGGTTCAGGTGAATCGGAAAGGGTTGTATGTGATTTCCTATGAAGAAGTTTTTCCTTTGTTTATGATAGCTTGAATTGTCCTCTTTTTGTAACCATTGAGTCTAGCAGTTTCGAAGATATTTGCTAATTCTTTGGCATTTCCAGTTTTATTGAGAGGAAGGGTCAATATCCGGATGATCATGTGGTGGAAAGGGGCCATTTTCTGCTGGAAAGAGTGGTTTGAAGTGTAAGGGATGACTCTTTGCGTGTTTGTGGGTTTTCTGAAAATTTCAAACTCTAAAGACGATGATGACAATGATTCTCTCACTACTAGAAGGTCGAGGAATGCAAGTTTCCCATCCTTTTCTATTTCATGAGTGAATTTGAGATTGTTGATTGCCTGAAGAACTAAGGGGAGATCCTCTTGTTTAACTACGGCGAAGGTGTCGTCGACGTATCTCCACCAACGAGTTGGAAGTAATCCTTCCGTTTTTAGGATGGTTTCTAGATTTGCCATAAACAGTTCACAGAGGAATGAGGATAGAGGGTTTCCCATAGGGACTCCTTTTAGTTGTTTATAGAATGACTAAAGCTGTCCAACAGGCTGACAAAGGAATTTCACATAACTTCAAATTGACAGTTGCAGAACACATCTTTACGGAAAATCACATAACGACGAATGACATCACAATCTTACGGACTACCTCTACACCCTGGAAATTAGACGTCGCAGAAAGCTTAGAAATCAACAAACAACAGAACATAAATCTACTAAACAAAGCCCAAATTAACGGGTTTACATGGCTCTTTAACTAAATACCTGAACGACATCAAAGCCGACGCAGTGGAGCACCCGCTGCTACAGAATAATTAGGTTTGGTATAAGGAAAAGGCGAGGTAGATATCGAGCATAATATTTGTTGTGGACTCAGGATAGGTTGGGTTAAAAATCTTAGCTGTAGGTACAAGTGTTTGTATTTGGAAAATAGGACAAATACGGCAGGTGGCGAAGGTATTCTTTCAGTCGAGTATTAGTACACGACACTGAAGAAGTCTGCACATTGTAGACGAAATACGCGTATCTGTCAAGATAAGCAATAAAGGTAGTTGGAATTAAATGGAAATTACTAATCACTCTTCTCATTTTCTAGTTCCACTAAACAACTCACACTCTTCATGAATAATTTATCATGACTATGTAACAAGAAAGCAAAGTATTTTTTTCAAAACAAAAAAGGAAACACTATAAGATGGTGAAGTCATAGTTATTTGTGATTTTTCTGAAAACTACACATTTGTTCTTCAAGATGAAGTGCAAAGTTATCATTGAAATAATTCTCAATGTACAATTCATCGATATGTAGCATATTATAAAGAAAACGGTACATTAAAACACCTCAGTTTTGTGATAAGATTATTTTTATGTCAGACGGAGTAGCGTCGCAATATAAAAATTAAAAAAAAATTGTGCTAGCCACTGTGGATTAAGAGATATGTAGGCATAATATTCAAATTGAAGGGCATTTTTTTGCAACTTCACACGAAAAGAGTCCTTGTGATGCAATCGGAGGTACTCTTAAGAGAATGGCAACTAGAGCAAGCTGAAAATGCTCATAAGCATTTTTTACCTTTTTTATATTTATTTCTCAATATAGTATCCTTTCAACTCGATACATTTAGTCCAGCTGGAATATAGATGGACTAAATGTATCGAGTTGAAAGGAGACTCCAATTTCATAAATTAGGCCTCTGTTGTGGCAATGATTTCCGCATTTAGCGTGAATCGCTTTACGCCAAGCCATAATTTCATGTTTGTAAACAAAAAGAAAACGCATGGGGCCAAATCTGGAAAATACAGTGGATAAGGAAGCAATTCGTACCGTAATTCGCCCAGTTTTGCTATGGTGATTGTTGATGAGTGAGGTAGTGTGTTGCATGGTCGTTTTTCTTTAATTCAGCAGCAAACCGGTTCAATAAATCAGCATAGTAGAGCTCCGTGATTGTCCTTTCCTTCCTTAAATATTCGGTAAAGAGGATGCCTCGCGAACCCCAAAAAAAAGCGCCAATAACTTTTTCGGCCGATTGAACCGTGTTCGCCTTCCTTGGAGCAGGTTCTCCGGGTTAAGTCCACTGTTTTGTAGCTTTGTGCGCTTGCCAAACCATCACGAGAGCAGCGCTTTGGAACCGTGGAATGCTTCTGTCACTATCTAGGATGTCCGTAGACCTGCAGGCCCACAACCCTTCGTTTTTGAGGTTTTGATACTGCTGTAGGACACATCGCTTTTCATCAAAAAAGATAAAATCTCGTTCAGCGTGCCGCGATAGTAGGAGAGTTGCTCTTTCAAGCCTTTTTGTCTTGGAAGATTCCAAAACTCCGTGAACTTTACGTTTCTTGAAAGCTTGGCATCCCTAGTCCTGTTTAAGTACATTGTGCATGGTCGATTTCGAGACATTAACATAAGCGGCCATTTTACGTACATAGCGTACAATCACTCATTCAGTCCTAGCTGAATGCTTTCGGCCAGATCTTTCCCGGTCATCCAGCGAGGAAGTCTCACGGTACCTTCTAAAGATTCGATTCACAAAATCACGCTTTACTCCTATGGCCTCTTGAGAGAATCGCGCTTACCATCCAAACACTTTTTTTCAACGTTTTTAAAAAACTAGCTGAACCCGATGTGAGCCTTGCTACGCTTGCAACTAAATGAATGAAAATATAATAGAAATGGCGCTTTTATCTTTTTATTTAGGAATGAGTTTTGTTCAAATATTTTCCTTTTCTAATGTGTGTAATTTCTGCATAATGGAACGTAGGTGTGTATTTTTGTATTTTTTTATCTTTAGTTTCCACCATGGTTTTTATTTCAGTGTAGTTTGAAGATAAACGTTTTGTAGCATTTCATTAAAAAAATATTTATTTTCAAACTACGCCGTATCCTGTCAGTTTGAACGTCATTTTCTTTTGCATAACCTTAGATTAACTTCTTGTGCAGATGTAGCACTGAGAGAAACTCAAGCGTCCTCCATTCTGGATTAAAATGGGGTTCAAACTTCTATCAGAACATGCTGCTTTCTCCACGAAATACACATTTTGTGTTTTAGTTGCCTGGATAATTCTCATGTTTGGATGGAATTTCTGTTTCATTTGTATGATAGCCTCCCCTCCTCTAGAGAGGAGTGGAGTCTCGAACAACCATAGGAAAAACCCTGCATCCGAAACCCCCACATGTCAAATTTTTCTTCCAGTTGCTTGATTAGCTCTCGAGTTATGCAGAAATTAGTGTTTCATTTGTATGGGAGCCCTCCCCCCCTCCCCTCTTCCAGACGGGGAAGGAGTCTCGAACCATCATAAGAACTTTCTCCGGCCCCAAAAACTCTTGCATACAAATTTTCATAACTGTAGGGATTCTCATGTTGGGTTAAAATTTGTGTTCCATTTGTATGAGAGCCCCCCCCCCATTCCAAAGAGGGGAGAAGTCTGAAACAACCAATTAATTTTATGGTGAATGGCACGATTAGAGCCGAAAATTAATACGCCTTGAAAATTATTCGAGTTTACAACAACAAAAACAAAATTAAAACAAATATATTCGATAAGTTAGTCACGAATTTTCTGAAAATTGTTGGAATTCAAAAAGGTTTTCTAAGAGAATGCTGGTCTACAGTTCATTTGCATTAGTTTTAAAATTTGGTGCATTTGTTTTTCCACATTTCAATTATTTTTTGAATTTCAATATGCCGATTGGAAAAATTACAGTTTTGCTACAAAGCCAATTTGTCTTCGCAATGATTACTATAAAACTACTTGGTTATGTTTTTTGCCGTTCGAAAACCACATGGCTTCTCTCAATGCCAGTTTGCCGTTTAATGCATATACTGGAGGCAAAAGTGTTTTAAAATGCATATGTCAACTGATTTTAATAAGATTATATGAATGAGTCCTCAAACGGCATTTCAGAACAGCATTTTACGAGTTCATAAAGTCGAAATGAAACCTTAGATAGTAGTCAAGGGAATTTGAGAAATCAAGGTTTTAATACCGTTGTAAGCAAGCTGTGAAAGTTCTCATAAACCTGACTAAAATATGAACCTATTTGCATTTTTTGGTGACATAATAAAACCAAATCGATTTCTCGCGGCTTTCATAAAGCTATAATAAAACTAAATAAAGCTGGATGGTTTTGGCAATGTTACTTGGGTAGCGTAATAAAGTTAATGTTGTGGTGTTGATGGATGATGAGCCATATCTGAGCTTTAACGGTAAATATTGGCATGTGACCGGATGTTTAACGTGCTATCACCCACCACCCAAGCAACACATAAGTTTTATAATGATTGAAAATACTTTTATATGACTAGATTTGGTTATAAAGAAGCTTACTCAACATAAAACCATGAAGATGTGTTACTTGGGCAAGGAGGTGGGCATCGAGGTCAACTATATGACAAACATTAATTTCCAGATAAAGATTCTTCTCTAGCTGACCATCAGTGAGAAAATTGTGTATGAAAACATATACTCTTTTTTCCTGGAACTTGCTGTGAATGAGGAGATTAACAGTATAAAATGCCAGCTGGAAATGGCCACCTTCGTCCGGAAACATCATGCGGGGTAGAATGTGATGGGATATCGACCCACAACGCCAAAAGGTCGTTGAAAAAGCTTGAAGCTAACTTACTTCTGCAACGCCACAAAAGCCACAGAAGCAAAATAACGTGAAAAGAAAGCGTTGCTTGAAGAGAAAGAGCAAAAAGCGAAGGACAGGGGACAAAAACGCTAAATCAAGCAAACCGAAGCAAAGCTGAAGAAATAAGAATAAATATGGAATAAGGCTGAATTTTTGAAAAAGGCTTAAAATGCTAAGAAATGTTGGAACTAAGCTCCAAGATCATTGATTTTGTGCAAAAAGAGTTACACTTTATTAAGTAACTCGTTATTCTAAAGTTGTTGAGAATAACTGTCGCTCTATTTTATAAGCAAACACGATATGAATTGATTATGTTCTTTCCTGTGTTACATTAAAACATATAAGCTTCACATGTTTATGCTTAACTACATAAAAACCACGATTAACATTTTAAATTCAACTTTTCAGTATGCGCGGTAAATGGTGCCCTATCACGATCATGATAGGAGACCCTAACATATCACTGAAAAATTATCTTAATCCATCTATCTTGCTAAAACCAGATAATTGCTCATTTTTATTCGAATTGAAACAATTATTAAAGGTCCATGACGGTGTTCAAGTTGGGGCCTCACTTAGCTCAGTCGGCAAAGGCGCAGCTACAAAGCAACACCATGCTGGAGGTGGCTGGGTTCGATTTCCGGTCTGGTCTAGGAATTTTCCGTTGAGGAAAATTTCTCGACTCCCTGGGCATAGAGTATGATTTTACTTGCCACACAATCATACTGATGCAAAAAATGGTACCTGGCATCGAAAGCTCTCAATCAATAACTGTGGAAGTGCATTTAGAACACTAAGTTAAGAGCAAGCGATAAGCTAATTGCGAAAGCAATAAGCTTGAAAACGCTAAGATGAAGAAGACGGTGTTCAAGAGTGCAATATTCCATTCGATATATTTGGAGATCCGCCGGCGTCGGTGGTGTAGTGGTAAGCGTGACTGCTACTTGGCGGCACCCCAGTAGGGTCTGGGTTCAATCCCAGTCGACGTCGGTGGTTTTTCTGAGGCGAAAAAATCTGGTCACGTCTTCCTTCGGAAGGGAAGTAAAGCCGTTGGTCCCGGTTCATATTCATGAGTCGTTAGGTAGGGTCCAGGTGGTGGAGTCGTCTTCCTGGCGTCGGTGATTGTCACCATGTGAGGAAATAGGCCGACGTAAAATAAAGATTAAAAAAAAAAAAAAATATTTGGAGATCCCTACGTCTTGCTAAATTCTCTCAATTGCACTGTGAATGGTTACTTAACGGTACTAAAACACAGTTTTGTTTCTGGTTATTTCGTTTATTTGAATTTTCAAAAATCAATATGAAGCTTCAAAAATCGATATTCTCAATAACCAGTATCGATATGTGGTTCAAAAGATTTTATCAACTACTTTACTTTACCAAATAAAAAATTGAAAACTAATATTCTTCTTTCTTTTTAGCAGATGCCGTTAACCAAGACAAAAACAAGGGAGCAATTGGGAAAGGGAATCGCATTTTAGAGATTTTTGACCTGTTGATTCTTTGCGGTGTAAACGTTGCATTTATTATGCTTCCAGGCTAGATTGTGTCAATGCTGCATGACATTTTTTAATTCAGGATGACATTATTTTCATGATTTTACTATCGTTATGAAGTTTGTGTTGATGAATTTCTGCTTCTCGATGTGCTTAAATGCACCAAGAATCAAATTGACAACCTAAATGTTGGCCCTATTCGTAGTTTGATTTTATCTTAAGAACAACTAGTAAAGCCACCCCTCGTATTAAGTTTCCCAGATAAACCATCAGGTATAATTAATTTTGAATCCCGGCAATTTCACCCGCTATTGAAACCCAATTCTTTTGCTAGATAAACAACGATATAAATTGTAGACCATAGCCTTGAAACACACCCCAAGAAGGCAACAAACTTTGCAGTTGAAGTGTCGCTCAAGGCTGCGGAAAAATACGAATTGGTTGAAATGTGATATTTATTAGAACTGAAAATTGACCTGCCTTTTGATTGTATACTTAAACGTCGTTGACTACGGAGGCGTCGGAGGCCCTTCTCAACATGAGTAGACTCTTCAGACAGCTGTTTATATTCTGGGAAAATAACAAAAAAAAAATCTTGTCTGATTGAAAAAACAACTTTCATTAAAATTAGTGAACAATTTAATTCACTTCTGTTTGGCTAGTTTCGTTTCGCAACGTTACCAACTTCATAAAAGGAAACCCATGGTCACATCCAATTCGTCATCCTTTTGCTTGACTGCACCGCAAAAGCATCTCCAGAGCACTTCATTAACATAAATAATATTTTTTTGAACGTCATGAAAGCAAGCATCATGAATTGATCAAAACAGATTAATCTTTCCATATCAAAAGATGCACGTCTCCAATAGCGGCATTCGAGTGTCCCTAGTTACGAGGTTTTCCTTTTTTGTCAATTTGTTGGGAGCCCTCCATCCAGATACCAATCTGACTGATGGTGAAAGAAGCCCAAATGACTGAACTGCTCATCGTCCTCGTTGACTATTCATCCATAAGGATATAATATTTCTAGCTCACACGTAGTCCTCACCATCACCGTCGTCGCCATCGTTAGGTTGGCCTTTGTCCGTGTTGTCGTGTTTGTCATTCTGAATGGAGTTTCGGCTTGACTTAGTTTCGTGACGCTTTCCATCGATTGCATGAATGCGAGGCAAAAGATAGCAGCAGAGGCAGCTCAGACACCACCGCCTTGCCATATCGCACACGGAAAATCTTCAACAGCTCCGGACAAATAATGAGCGGTCTGCGAAAAATATATAAAGCAAACCGGCCGCCTCGGTTGGCACCAACAAGTTTTCCGTCTTGGTGAGTTTTTCCCGTCCGTTCCTTACTTTCTTTCAACCGGCCAGTGCTGGATCTGAAAAGATATATCAGAATCTTATCATGTGAAAATGATCTAGAAATGTCATAATAATTTCATCAAAGCGTGAAATAAGAAATTTTATTCCAAACGCCGACGCTGGACCGCGCCGCGCTGTTGGGGTTCTTTCCTAGGATGCGGCGGACGTTAAGCAGCGAAAGTTTTTTCTTCTTCCTCTTTTCGTGCTTTGATGATTTCGGTGACATTATTCCTTACGCTTATTTTTTATTGTGCTTGTTATGATTCAACGCTTTTGTTTTCCTTTTCTGTTGTGCCTGTTGTCGTCCCAAGATGAAGTTATGGATGCCTCGTTGCCTCTTTATTATACGCATCTTATCGGGCCGGCTAAATCTGCGATAGAGCAGAGGTTTCTCCTTCGTCGAACTGCTTGCTGCTCAACAGTTTCGGGATTTTAGGTTTTTTATTTGTTATGTTTATTTTGCTCGAGCGAATAAACGAAAGTTCGGACTCTGAGCGCGAATTATTTCTCGACGGCCTATGTTTAAAATGTTCGAAGTGAGGAAAGCTGTTACTTGATGATTTAACAAATTGCTACCAAGCTTCAATGAGGATGTTTTAAATTGCGCCCAAAGTCAGCCAAAGCGTGTCAAATTTAGTTATGAAATGATACTCAGACTAGCACTACCATAAGTATGGCTCATGTGTTTGTTGGCTGGCAATGTTGATATGCTAAAAATTGCTGCTTTCAGGTTGACGTAAGTTAAAAATATATATTTTTGTTTTATTAGGTGCGCAACTAAGTTCTCGCTGTTTTTTGGTGAAAAAGGAACTTTATTTTGAAAACAAAGGTTACAAACGAATTATTCAAAGTATTGCCCATCACTAGCTACGACTTTTTCCCATCTTTCTGGTAGAACGTGAATACCATTTCGATAGAACTTTTCGTCTTTTGATGCTATCCAAGAATCAAGCCGTTTTGAGATGTCATCATATGAGTGGAATTGCTGACCAGTGAGACCATGTGCCATCGAACGGAACAAGTAATAATCGGACGGTGCAATATCAGGAGAATATGGCGGGTGGGGTAGGACTTCCCATTTGAGCGTTTCCAAGTAGGTTTTCACGGGTTTCGCAACGTGAGGTCGAGCGTTGTCATGCTGAAGAATCACTTTTTCGTGTCTGTGCTCGTATTGTGGCCGTTTTTCGTGCAGTGCTCGGCTCAATCGCATCAATTGAGTTCGATACCGTTCCCCGGTAATGGTTTCGTTTGGTTTCAACAGCTCATAATAAATAACACCAACTTGGTCCCACCAAATACACAGCATAACCTTCGCAGCGTGAATATTCGGCCTAGGCGACGATGTTGAAGCATGCCCGGGCAGTCCCCATGAATGTTTCCGTTTTGGGTTACTGTAATGAATCCATTTTTCGTCACCCGTCACAATGCGATGTAGAAAACTCTTCCTTTTTTGCCGCTGGAGCAGTTGTTCACAGACGAAAAAACGACGCTCAACATCTCTTGGCTTCAAATCGTAAGGAACCCAAGTTCCTTGCTTTTGAATCATTCCCAACGCATGCAATCGCTTAGAAACGGCTTGGCGGGAAACTCCTAATCCTGAACCAAGCTCTTCTTGCGTTTGACACGGATCCTCATCGAGCAATGCCTCCAATTCAGAGTCTTCGAAGTTGTTTGGCCTTCCTTCACGCGGACGATCATCAACACTGAAATCACCGTTTTTGAAGCGACGAAACCAATCACGACACGTTGTTTTACTCAGAGCAGCATCACCGTAAACTTTTTGGAGCTCTCGATGTGCTTCAGCCGCCGTTTTCTTCGAATGAAAGAAGAAAATCAACACTTCCCGCAAATGACGATTATTTGGCACGAAATCAGACATCTTCAAACAACCAAAATATATAACACTAAACCAAAATCACTGATTTGGCAAAGCGGTTTGTTTACCATATGTCTGAGCTTGGTTTATGACGCTTGAGATGTACAACATTCGACCAGCACTTACTACTGGCGCCATCTATTGCTAAACAGCGGGAACTTAGTTGCGCACCTAATAGCATTGTCGTTTATACAAAATACACAAAACATTAAATAACACATAACGGGGAAAGGGAGGGATCATCAGGGCCACCCAAGTAAAACGAATTGGATAGGAAGCATGGGACTGACTCATCCCTATTGTAAACATGTTGCGGAACGAGACCGGGCTCTTCGGCCCCATCTATTGGATTAATTCTGTCAATCGAGGGCTCGATTCTAGTGCTGTGAGTGTGAACTTGCTTTTAGAAGGAGACTCCTTTCCCTACATTCGCGGGTTTCACGTAAGTTTCTCGGCTTACGGGACATCCCAAACGTTTTTGGCCCTTCATACTGGAGCTTGATGATCACAAACAACAAAAGAATCCTGATCTAATCGTTTTTCAGAATATTCCACTGCTATGGAAAGCTCCCGTGCTACAATAGATGGAAGTATTACATAATCATCATCATCAACTTTGAGAGTACTTTCGAAGACGTGGATTTTTTACTTTATTGCGAGACTTTCCGATGGAGCTACTGAGTGAGCAAATTACCGCCATGTTTCACGCAAGCACTGACATCTGCTTATGAGATTTCTCCTAATGAGTAAAGAGCTTATAACTTAACGAGAAACTCACCACAAAAGAGAACCATCTGATTGCGGAAGAGAGGGCCAAATGGCTATTCACCACAGTAGCAGTAGTGGGCGCATATGGAGTGAAATGGTTATTTAACGTTTTTTTTTCAATTGTTACAGGTTTTTTTTTCCTCTGTTCGGGACATAAACCACTGCGACCAGTAATTTGATCTTTTGTAGTTTATCTCGTATCATTTGTTTAGTGTATGTCGAGTTACTTCATCACTATTAAGAAATAATAAGGTATTCGGATTTGTTACAGTTGTCGTTGTTTTATTGTTGGCAATAAATCAAGTTTAATTGAAAGTTATCAGTCAAAACTGGATTCATTGCAAAGCTTCCTTTTTTTTTCTTATTTTACGTCGGCCTATTTTCTCACATGGTGACAATCACCGACGCCAGGGAGACGACTCAACCACCTGGACCCTACCTAACGACTCATGAATATGATCCGGGACCAACGGCTTTACTTCCCTTCCGAAGGAAGACGTGACCAGATTTTTTCGCCTCGGAAAAAACACTGACGTCGACTGGGACCCAGACCCACCGTAGCTTCCTTTTTACCGAATGCGAATTGCCGGGTCTTTCGTTTAACACCTGCCATACGATTTAACACAGTCTCCTTGTCCACTTTATTCGCTTCAAAACACCAGTTTGCCTTAAACTGTTTCTCGTCCACAACAGCTTTTTGAGTCTTCTTAAGGTTCCGCTTGACGATGGCCCAATATTGTTTGATTGGTTGGAGCTCTGGCATGTCGGGAAGGTTCTTGTCCTTGGGCACCACTTGAACGATGTTGGCAGCATACCACTCCATGGCCTTTTTTCCGTAATGATGCCAAATCCGGCCAAAATAGAAGGGAACAATTGTGTCGCTTCAGGAAAGGCAGTAGACGTTTTATAGGCACTTGCTCAGATAAATTTCCTGGTTGACGGTTCCGGTCACAATGTAAACGTTGCTCTTCAAGCCACAGGTACAGATGGCCTGCCACACCAGATATTTCTTCGCGAACTTTGACAGTTTAATGTGCTTGAAAATATATGCCACATTTCCCCGTCCGGTTGCCGTATAAAATTCCTGTCCAGGAAGCTGTTTGAAGTCTGCCTTGACGTAAGTTTCATCGTCCTGTACCACGCTATCACACTTCGTCAGCATCGCCGTGTACAACTTTCGCAATCGTGCTCTGGCCAACGTGTTTTTCCCCCGATCCAGTTTCGTGGCTGTCGACAAACATTCACCGTCGTCACTGTGGCTAAATCAGCTTTTACACCACTTTTAATACGTTGGTAACAGTTGATTTAGCCACATTCAACAATTTCGCCAACTTGGCGTGAGCGTAGTTTGGATTTTCGCCATGCACGTGCAAAATTTTGATGCGTTGCTTCTCTTCCTTCGACGACATTTTGATAACTGAAGTGCTAATCTCAAAATCAAAATAGAGGCATGATGCTACACGCACACATCTTCAAAATGAGGGGTGTGCAAAATTTTTAAATGCACGATGAAAGGAAATGCGTCAAGTTTAAGACAATCAAATTTGGTCTGTCTCTCAAATAAAGACAAACAACAAATTTCGTTGGAAACACCCTCTAAATGAAGACTAACCATGTTTTCCTTATTCCAAAGTCATCCTCGGTGGTGCAATCGGAGTATTTTCACTTTTCACAAGACATGAAATGTAATTGGACTAAGATATGTTCCTTTTGTTTACAAATCAAATATGTTCCCTAGTTTGAATTACTTCGCACTAGTGTACGGTGGTAGATCTGATATTACGGGGTATCACAACACAAAAAGGTGATCAACCAGCGTAACGAGTGTAGTTACAGGCTTAAAAAAACAAGTGTCCCATAAAAAGTAAACTCTACAAATTAAGAGGTATATGATCAGTTTATGAGCTCAAACAAAGTTATATTGGGGCTAAAAAACTGTGAGATAGGGATGTCAAAGCCGCTCTTCTTTTCTTCGGGACTTGCGACCAACGGGGAGGTGCACATTACGCGAAGCAGTCACTGGAGAAGATCCCAGTCGTCCGAAAGAACGCCAAACGTGCCCCAGCTGCACTCAATTGAAAATGTCTGGACGAACCTGAAGCGGAGGACCTATTTGCACAATTTCGTGGCGAAAACCGAAAAGGATCTGATCAATAAGGTGACCAGAGAGTTGACGAATATGTCAACATATTTCTTTTCGACGGCTATGACCAATGTCTAAGCCGTCTGCCACCCGACAGGATGTGGAATGAAATTTTTACAAAATCATGAATTAATACTGGAATCAACAAAATTTCGATTTGTTATGATATATTTCATCGTTTTATTATTTTTTTTTTTACACAAAATTTTTCTCTTTTTTAATGCATGCATAGGGAAGATGAAATGCTGTTAAAAAAATGTGTTGAAGTGATGATAAAATAAATTTTTCAGTCCCTACTGTGATTGACACTATTATCGGAGAAAAATAGAGATATACCGCTGCGTGAGTTTTTAATGCAAGGCTGTGTGCTGTTGAAAACTTCTATACTGGCAGCAGAAGGCATCCAATTGAGTCGTACATTTGTTTTCAGTTGACAGTCTTGGATTGTTTTAAGCCATGAAATCAAATCTACGTAGCCTTTTCTTCAGCTCTTGATGTTATACTGCCTCACAAGGCATTATTCGCATCGTATTCATTTATTGATTTATATAAAACAAAATTTTAATCGTTCAGTAGTTACAGCTCATGCATTTTTCATTATTTTTAAGAATGTACCAATTTTGTTTAACTTACGCTTTGCAATTTGCTGGTGCACCATTTTGTATGTTTACGTTTATAACTGACAAAGGTTATAAATCACATCTTTTGAACAGCTACATAGAACAGAAGTTGCAATTTTCATGCGATAGAATACTTAGAAGTACCAATTTTCAATGATAGGTGACAATGATTTCGATAAAATAGGAGACAGTAAAAACACAGTATATATATGAGTAATAAGCTCTCCGTGAACGTCAAATTTATCGTTTTTTTTTTCTATTTTGCAAGTGAGTGAATAAAACAAGAAAGATAACATTATTTCACGAACCTAGTAAATGAGACCAAAAGTCCCGACATCTTCTCATCGACCTTTTCATAAAACAACCAAACATCTCATCTTATGTAAGGAGCTACCCGATCACTGCGGAACAAGCGAAGCAAATCAATGCCACCTGCAAATAAATTATTTTTAATGCTCGTAAACAAATCAACGGAATTGGTTCCGTTTCATTTAGTGGCAACAGGTACCAATCTACCAAACAGAAGCACCCGATAGCAGTGGCGGCAGCGTGGCAGTGATGTTGATTTATTTTTCCTCCTGTTTAATATCCTTCCCTCATTTCCTTTTCGCTTGATTTTTTTTTTCCACCCTGATACCCTTCGCAGCGATGCCAACAGGTCGTTTTTGCACTATGAAGGCTGCTAGGGTGGTTCTGGTTCTATGTCATATAGCCCGCATCAGGCAGCTGATTTCAAATTGTATTCAACACGCAACACCCTATAACTATGGGGATATATCTTCTTTGTTGCGTATACGGACCCCCCATTACACAGCAACTTCCGAACCTCCAACACTACAGGACACTCACATTCGGTCCAACAAGTCAAGTTCGTCAACTATATATGTAGGGGAACGGTACAAGCACTGTTCTGTGTGCATTATTGGTTGTGTCTGACCGGGTGATAAAGTTGCACACGCACATGTGGAACACGCTCGCACGTCCTCCAGAGCACCGCTTCCAGGTCTGCTATAGCTAGGTTGGTTGTGTTTATTCTGTTTTTCCTCGCATTATTACGCCGAGGAACGGAAATCAAGAGACCGAGCATACAGGAAAAAAAATCACTCCTTTCCATTCCAACAGGTTCCTCGCATCATCGTACGCTCTTTGCCAGGCGGTGAGGGGGTTGGAGATGGAAGTGCATGTGTGTGCGAGTGCGTTTTAGTTTTGGTGCCTGATGTTTACCGCTATCAATCTTAGTCGTTCGAAGCCGATATGGTGGAAGGGCTGGTTGAAATTTTCATCGAAATAAAACACTCGGTAAGACGAAAAAAAAAACACCCTCAAGCACTCATGATTGATGACGACAACGATGCAACACGAACAACGGGGTTAACCCGAAATTTAAACAAATTTAACTCGATTTCACTCGATAGGGATTCATTTCGTATTTACATGACTTTCAGCTTGAGGCTGGTGCGTCACGTCAGCAAGACGAACTGGACCCTACATATCGATGGATTTACCTCCCTTCCGAAGGAAGACGTGATTAGACGTGATTAGAGATATGACTAGAATTGATATCAGACCAACTGGGATGAGAGACAATCACGCTTACCACTAAATACAATAGGAAATTCGATGTCAGTTTATTCATTTGTTGAACTTTATTCGCAGGATGGGAGAAATTTAAGTCCATTTCAATTCGAATTCCACTCAATGTTAAGTCTCTTCTATCGTCCGTGTACGACCAGTGCGGTGATAAAGGGAAGCACAGGCTGGAGTATGTAGATCAAGCGCAGCAAACATTCGTTTGATATGTGGGAGGTAGGTAATGTGTGAAGGCAAGCATGGATATGGATAAACATCACACCATGTGCCATCGTCGGCGATTGGATATAACTACAACACGTGTGAGATATCGCTCGATTTGCTTCACCACTGTGGGTTGCAACTTTGAGCTAGTATCACCTGCGACGAGTTCAAGGGCAGTTATCGATAGAAGGTTGACATGTTTTGATTATGCGGACTGTGTTTGCAATAGATATATAGTTCTTTAATTTAGCATACTATTCTGTCCACAAAGGCATGCCAGTCTTTCCGTGTGGAAAAAAAATTCTCATTCAATTTTTAATACAAATGTCATCTCAGAAATGCTTGTATTTTTTCTGTACGTAGACAATTTATCTCTCAACTGATCAAATCACGATGAGCAAAACCTAAAAATTCCAGCAACATTTTATTCGTATTTCTTATTAATTTTTTTTCAACTTTGAGTGGGGAAGATTAAATTAATAAATGACTTATTTAAAAGTTCATGTTATTATGATTTACTCATTTTAACCCACTTTTTGTGTTGTAATGTGACATTTTTTTTTTTTTTTGAGGTCGCAGCAAGCGCTGGCCGCGATCGTTTAAGTTTGTGTAAACTGTCATTTATCTTGATTTTACGCAAATTGTGCGAGAAATAACGAAGAAGAGAACCAAATTTTAGTGCTCCTTCGGAAAAAAGCTTCAATTCGACCAACTAGGTCGAGCTAGTTGCTGAATATCAGAACAGCATGTTCCGCCGTTCAGAACGAGATCAATGGGATAGAGGAGATTTTTCAGATGAGTATAATAAAAGCAAATCAATTCAAAGACCAGGAAAAAGAATAAAAGCGGAAGTAAATCACGAAGAAATGATGATTGCCACCAAATAAATCGAGAGAATGGCGATGACTTATCAATTAAAATGTTATAATTACAGATACTAAATACCCCTCTCGAAGATCATGGTTGTCACCTTGTCGTAGGTGAGAGGGCTAATCCCATGCAAAAGGCCAGCATGGGAGACTAAGAACATGATCAGCAGTGATAGTATCACACTCTACTTTCTTTAAATTGCCGCGTCGTAGTACGTTTATTCGAAGGCACTGAAAGAGGTGTTTTATTGGCGGGTTTAGCCGCAATTCACTCTTATACGAAGCTGGGAACAATTTTCAAATTCCTTCAAATAATTTAGGGAAACGACAAAAAGTGCACTTTTTATATGCATGACAACTCTTTCATTGCTGTTTACTCTCTAATTGTCATTGAATAAACATCAAATATACCTACACACTTGGTATTCTTAATAATCTTATTGTTCCCATCATTATCGAATAGGGTGAGTGTTTTGATCATGATTGTGAGCAACTAGTAATATGTCCTGATGTGTCAGGTGCAGATAATGAAAATAGATATTATAATTTAAATGTACGCTCTATACGACAGCCGTGATCAAGGCACTGACTATAACAACATATTATTTAGGTAGGGATCAGACCTTCTGAACAGAACAAGGGTCATCGAAAAATGTAACTTAGGACAGATGCTGATAAGGAGTTAAAGGCTGGGGTTTTATAAAAAGAATAGGACGCGGAGGGTCCGCTTAGGGAGACAAGTGGCCTTGAGGACAAAGAACAATTATTCTCTATATCTTCTCTGTATTGTATGTCAGCTCCAGGAAACCTGCAGTCAACTTCACGTGATGACTATTCTGGAAACATTAAATGTCCGTATAGAGCTTACCTCATGTGGTCAGTTTTGATTGACAGTGTATGGGACAGCAAATTTATTCAAAAACATGTGATGAAATATTGTGGTATTCAGAACGAACTGTGGTCAAGTAGTCAACATAGACATAGACTGGTCATTCTGAGTATTCTGAATATCGGTACTAACAGGTATAAAAACTTCTGTTCGGGTCCTGTGCTTTCAATTAAAACTAGATATTTTTTTTAGATATTTCCAATTCCTAAGAAAGTTAAATCGCAGGAAAATATGAAGAAAAAATGGATTTAAAAAAAAAAACTATTGGTCCAAACGTTCCACAAGATCTTATGCTTAGTTTCAAAAGGAAGGTTGGTGCGTTTGTAATGAAATTGAAAAAAGTGAATATGAAACAAGTTTTATAATAGCTTTTGTTTTATTTTCTGAAAATTTGAATACGATCGGATTTATTCGAATCTTTTCTTGTGATACAGTTAAATTCTGTTCACCCTTTAGTATAAACCCTAGACCTACTGCGATGTCCTTTTCGAGTCGAACATTCAATACTGTACAAGTTTTTTAATCACAAATGAAAGGCCTATCTGTCAAAGTATACTTAAAATCGAATTTAAAGAAAGTTTCTCGCGTTTACTAGTGAGAGTTTCAGAAAGTGTTTCAGTTTATTATTTTCGATTTCTGAACAGTGAACAAGTGAAGTTTAACGTGGAATACTATGGTTTAAATTTTCATAGTTTTAGTTTTAGTTTTCCAGGTCAAATTCTGTTTATTATTGCGATGGGTGACTTTATTGACTTTGTATGGTTTCAATCTGGAGACGTACGAATCGAAGCGACATTCCTATTTTCGGAGCCACAGTTCGAATAGAGAGGATTAGTTTCTTCTCTAGCAGCTTTTTCACCTTTGTCCCTTCTTGGTTTCCTTAAGATAAGCAAACAATCATAAAATGCTTGTAAAACACTAAATATGGACTGTGGATTTGGGCAACTCCAAGTTTTTCCCGAGTTAGCGTATCGAAAGACCAGGCTTTCATTAAGGCTGTACTCGATCCGGTCGCACGTTTTGTTTTTCATTCTTCGCCATTTTGAACCCTGCTTCTGAAATGTCAAAACCGATAAAGGTTTTAAGACATCCAGCTCCGTTTGAGTGAAATATTTTACTCATTGCTGAAATATTTCAAAATTTACAGTGTTTTTAATGTGTCCAGATAATCGCGGATAAAAACCGAATGACTTCTAAACAGTATAATACACATGTTCAGAGTAACATATACTTTTCACAGCAATGTGCAGTTTACTAATAGAGGATTCATAAAACTTAGTCGTCGAGTGTGTTATATTTTCAATCCGAAAACGATTGATTCCTATTATGATTGGATTTTATCAACTTCTCGGTTTTTCTGGTTTAAAATTTGTGCAATCTCACCTACTGAGTTCATCATTTGACCAGAAGCCAAAATATGCAAGCAAAATACCCCAAGCAGAAAGCAATAGTGTCAGTCTAATTCATCAAGAAAGCCACACCAATTATCATCAGATCGTGCACATTAGTTTTATCACCAAACAAATAACGCTTAATTACTTCGATTCAACAAATAGGTTCGTTTGTATGCCAACCCCGGCAAACCCAAAAAAGCCAAAAGTGCAAACAGAAATATGATAAATTACGATTTTCTGTACGACAAATCAAATTAATTGAAACTAGAATAAATTGGTTTCATATCCTGTGTCGTTCTCTTCTATTTGTTATGTATCCTTCGACCACTTTTCTATTTACTCCGGCAAATAATGTCCGGATTTAGTCTCTTCATGTGGATGGTAAATATTCAATGTGTGATTTTGATGGATATTCCTTTCGGTTCTGGCTGCCTTCACGTTGTGGACGATCCGTCCGCAACACATTCTGAGTACTGGGCTGAAATAGGCTGGAGATTTGCTTCCCTGTTGCCACTGACCGTGCGTATGTGTGTTCCCATTTTTATCCGTTTCCTTATTGATTGGAGGCCAACCCAACCCAGTGACCAATAGTTCGTTCCGCTGGTTTCCAGTTAGTTACGAATAAAAATCATTGCAAACATGTTTTATTCATCGTCACTGTCGAGAGAGCTCAGTCCCTTCAACGACGGTAGTCCATCTCGTTGAATAGATCCCGTAATGACAAATCACTTTTTACGTTTGCCAGCTTGCCTGCCGGGCGGAAATATTCCTCCATGGCGAGCGGGCCAATTTTTCCTGCTGATATGATTTGATTCAGGCTCCACTTTGGTTGCGTTGGAGATTTCATGCGTAGGAAGCAGATGCCCTGGATGAGCACAAACACTGCGATGATGAAGAAAAGCACTTCCGGAATGCCAAGTCAGAATGCTTCGCACAGACCACATCACTCCAAGCCAAGGCCTGTTTTTGAAATGGAAACTAATAAACCACAATTAGATTATATTCCGTTCTAGCTAAATCTGATTATACAACTAAGCGTTTTTTTTTTGTTTGGCTTATGGTTTCATTCGGGGCCTGTTGTTCGCTTTTCATTGTTTGCTGGCATCGGAAACAGGCCGAGTGGGATCCGTTTTTGATCCAAATCCGGCAATCATTCGGCCAATATCAGTTTGTGTATTTACAGTATCTGTAAATCAGGTTAGGGCCAGAGCAGGATGATTCGGTGGAAAATTCAATTGTGATATGACGTAATCACTCGGGAATGGCAGCGGTGTGAGTTTGAATGTGCTTTGAAGAATGAGGATACGTGTAAAATTTTAAAAATGGAAGCTTATGTTTGTTCCAAAATACATACTTTGTCTCAATTAAAAATGGGGGTTTGAGCCGGAGCTACAACCGTAAGCACAACTCGTTGGGTTAAGGCGGCGATCCCGGCGTGGTGGTTAACATCCATGCCATCCATCCAAGTCACGAGTTCAAATCTAACCCCCGGACAAGTTACGAAAAACACCCAAAGAGGTGTTTCAGTAACTACGACGGGAGATGAACCTGCCCCAGGCTGAAACTCTTGATAATACAGAAACAAAAAAAAAAAAAAAAACTCGTTGGGTTATAGGATATCAGCCTAGTCTCTTTAATTGTCATAAATTCAAGAAAAATCGTCATTATTTATTTACAGTTTCATGAGATTCTTGTTTTGCTTAACTTTTTGGCCATCGTTAATTCACTGGATTAGCTGAACAGATTGCTCAACCTTTTTGCTTTTAAAATTAAAAATAGTCACATGTTATAAATCAACTGATCATTTTGAAAAATTGTGGATGATTTCACAAAAAAAAAAAAATGTTGACCCAATACAAGTGTCATATTTTTTTATATATTTCCAAATATGGCCTATTATGTTCATCACATAGTATTATGTTATTGCTATTTATAAATTTTGAATTAGTAAAATTTTCAATTGATGAGTATTGGATGAAATGGTATTGGTTGAAATTGGTTGAAATGGTTCATTCAAACAATATTTCACGAAAAACAAATGTGTAAAGTGCGAATTTGATAAAAATGGCACACAGAAAATCTTCTTTATCTTTCAACTCTTATGAGTAAAATTTTAAATCTTAAAAATTTGAGTAAATCTTATTTCGAAATTCTTCGTCAAAACTAGAAACTGCCCTGAAAAAAAAATCAAGATCCTGAGGCGTCCCACCAGTGGATCGCTAAAAAGCTTTGTCATTCGACATTTCGTCCTATTAATATACAATCTATATATTTCTATATATTTCGAATTCTGAAAAGAGTTAAACAAAATCAAACCAAGACAAAACAAGTAACTCTAAAATGAAACATTCCTGGCAGCTCATGTCTCCGGCAGAGTTTCTTATTGAAATAAGCTCCATCATTTCCCAATAAGATATATTCGGAACTCATCCGCAAAAGCAACACAACGATAACACTTTCTTTGACCACATTTAAGAAACTTGACAACTTTAGCAAAATAGTATATCTAGACAAAATAAACAGTTCTTCCTTCGACGTGAAACTTCCACAGCCTTTTTTTATTAAATCTAGATCAATTTCAGGCGAAACTGTCCATAAAATGTCGAAATTTGACACGAGCCGCTTGGATTTGGACGAAATTTCGCAAACATATTCAGTATAACAGAAAACATATTTTGAGGTAAGGATATATTGTTTGGACTCAAGAGTAACTTTTGAAAAGGGCTGATATAGATTTGATACAAAAATTTTAGAAGAACAGTAACTCGAAAATCGTTCGTTTTAGAGAAAAAAATCTGAGAAGAAATGGTAGGGAATCAAAATGTCCATGAAAAAAATATACACTGAGAAAAATTTAACACATGAAAAAATCATAGACGAATTTCACGCCAACTCATCCAGAGTTTGGCAGCACCCTCTCAGAATACAATGAAACTTTGTGGGTGTCCAATTTTCCATGCTTTTTTTTTCAAAATTTATCTAGACTGCCACTTGAAAAGGGCTCATGTTTTTTTATCGATATTTTTAAATCAACATTACTCAAAAAGGAAAAGACTTATAAAAAAAATAATGTATGAGTGACTTTTAGAAAATCGTCTGAACTTTTATGAAAAAAAAATGTAAAAATTGTAAAATCGATTCTTACACGCTAAAAAAAAAAATTTAAATTTAAAGTCAATTTGCAAAAAATGGCTATCTTAGAATTGGACGAAATTTTTTTTAATAAAGGCAATATAATTATCTAAAAATTCGCCATACAGAGCAAGATGGGCCCTTTTAGGTAAAAAAAAAGTTTTTCTTACATTAATTTTTTCATGTCAACATAACTCAAAGAGGACAAGACTTAAAAAAAAGTGATGTATGAGTGACTTTTAGAAAATCGTTTGAACTTTTATGAAAAAAAATGTAAAAATTGTAAAATCGATTCTTACACTATGTCTAAAAGTTCGCCATACATTGCAAGATAAGCACTCTTAAGTTTTTCTAACAACATCTTTTTCATGTCCTATTTTTACCTTGTATCGCGCCAACTCGTCTCTAATTTGGTTCTAAAACCTCACAAAAGCTAATTAAATTTAATTATAATGACAATTTGAATTTTTTAAGGGTCTTTGAATGTTTGAAAAATTAAGGCTACCATTTGGAAAGGGCTTATTTAAAAATTATTAATTTTTTTCAAACCTTAGTGATAATACAATTAAATCCTGTTTATTACCAAAACTTTGAAGTATATTACAAGAAGGACGATAAATTGGAAAACAAAAGCTTTATCCATAATATCTGAAGTATTGACCCATGACTCAATAGCAGTTGAGTTGTTTATATCAAAATTGCTAGATTTCATT
Source organism: Aedes koreicus (assembly GCA_024533555.2). Lineage (NCBI taxonomy): Eukaryota > Metazoa > Arthropoda > Insecta > Diptera > Culicidae > Aedes > Aedes koreicus. Next base: position 19,170 of record JAHHFK020002479.1, on the reverse strand, counting down.
AAACAAAATTCAATATATTGCTCAAAAATTATTTTCATGTCAGATGGAGCAGCGGCCCATTACAAAAACAAAAAGAACATTGCCAGCTAGTGCAATTTCAAGTCCAAGTATGGTTTGGAAGCAGAATGGCACTTCTTTACAACTCTTCATGTGAAATTTCCTTGGTTGTACTTTCAAGCGAATGGCAAATAGCCTTGCCTTGCTCAAGATTATGGAAACACAATCAAAACTCCTCGAGAACTGTATTACTGGGCAGTTGAACATACAAATAAAAGTATTACAAAATTGAATTTTTTCTTCATATCAGCTGAACAGCACATACCTAGAAATTATGAATTTTACACCAGACGTAATTCATGTTTGTTAAAAGTCGGGGAACGTAAAGATATATTTCGTGTAAAATTATGTCTTCTGAAACTGACACATACGCAATTCCACGAAATATGTGTTTGATTGAATTTATTTTCTCATCTATTTCAACTCATTCTTATGTGCTAAGGGATGCTTGCATGTGTCGGTCACAAGGGACAGAAATTTACATGACATTTTGGTAGTGCGATTGCAAAAATGTCAGAAGAACTTGAGGAGTTATATAGCCACGTAAAGACAATACCTGGTACACAGGTGCATTGCTTTGTACCTATTTCAGCTAACAGTTTTTCTGATTCAAAGGATAATCCACAGAAATTTACTTTGTTTGTGAAAGATTTATAAATTAAACATATTAAGCTATGTTAATTACTGATACTTGAAAATAGCATAGCATAGCATAGCATTTTCCGACCATACACAATCCTGGGTTGGCTGTTGTAGAGACGATGGAAGCGCCAGAAGAGCTGCCTTGGGTATGACAGGCTATTCATCTATCGATATCTTTGCACAACAACTGGCCAGGTCCTTATGATCAGCAAGGGATGGGTGGGAAGTGTTGATTAGATGTTTACTGAAGAAGATGCTGAGAACTCATGTTACCTTCATAGACATCTGGAGTTGGAAGTTGGATGGGATGGTGCGGAAGGCTTTCCTTGGCGAGAAAGCATATGTATGTTTAAATGTTTATAGGTCGTTGGGAGTGACGAAGCTGAGAATGTTAATGCACTCCTTTGTTGTCCGGTTTTCTGGGTTGGAACTTAGACATTTCCTAGTTGTATCCAGGCTCCAAGGCCAAAGTGCCTTTTCTTGCGTGAGGGCTTGTCTGTCGGTTGGAACATGAGCACTAACTCTTGTCCGAGCCTTTTATGGCTTATGGTTATAGCGCCATTACTCGCTTTCTGAAAAGAGAAGCACACGCCGCACAAAGTGATACCCCCCCCCCCCCCCCCCCACACACACACACACACGCGCGCGCGCACACACACAAACGCACACACACACACACACACACACACACACACACACACACACACACACACACACACACACACACACACACACTTTTTGTGTGTTGCCAAAAAAACAAATAAACTCTTTTTGCATCACAAAAAGCACTGTAGACAAAATCTTTTTTCCTCGTTTTCGTCAGTCGTCCGACTTCATTTTTTATAACACGACCCCTCAAACTTCCCCAGAAAAGAATTAAGTCCTTAAGCGCTGGTATAGGCTTTTGAGGTTTTTTTTTTTCAATATTTTAGAGAGTTTCCAGAAAGGTTTGTAACTCGGATCTACTTTTGAAACATTATTTTCAAAATGTTTGTTCCTCAGGGCAGAGAAGCGTTTTTTCCATGTTAATTACTGATACTTGAAAATGTAGATATAAAAAATAATTAAAATACAACCCTTACCAAGCCAAAGCCTATGACATAAACAGTACTTCGAAAACCCATATAACGTCATATCTGAATCGTCTTGAAATGGATATGCATCAAGTATTATCAAGCAAGAATTTTCTAATTTGATAAGACTTGATGCACATCCATTTAATGATGATTCAAATAAGACGTCCGCTATTTTTTTTAGATTTATCAGCCCTCCTCTTTCACAATTTTTCCCATACCTTTTACACGTATTGTAACAAATCTTGACCTTCCTTCCAGACTCCCCTCCCAAGATATACGAAGCTATATTAGAATCGCCCCTAAAAATAGGAATATCCGAACAAGCAGATGCATGACTTTTAGTTAAACGTGCATGTTTGGTACTGTTTTACTGGTGTTAAGAGAAATATCATTTTTTTGACCCAAATGTTCAAATGTTAGGCTAGATGATTATTGTTTTTTTTTTTTGCAAAGATGTTCAATACATTCAATTCTTCATGACTATTAGAATTTTATTGGATTCTATAGAGTTCTTAAAGATAATAACTAGACGAGTTTGAGTGATACACGGTAAAAATAGGACGTAAAAAAGTTGTTGATCGAAAAACTTTTTTTCCTTAAAAGTGTACATCTTGCAATGCAAGGCGAACTGTTAGACAATTATATTGCCTTTATTAAAAAAAAAATTTGTCCTATTCTAAGATAGCAATTTATTGCATATTAAATTTAAATTTTAAAATATTAGCATGTGAGAATCAATTTTAAAATTGTTCACAAAAATTCGGAAGATTTTCTAAAAGTCACTCATATATCACTTTTTTGTAAGTCTTTTCCTTTGATTTAAAAAAAAATCGATCATAAAACTTAAGCCCTTTTCAAGTGGCGGTCTAGATAAATTTTGAAAAAATAAAGTATGCAAAGTTGTTTGAAAAGACATGGTCTACACACCAACAAAATTTCATTGGATTCTGAGAGGGTGCTGCCAATCACAAAGACGAGTTGACGTGAAATTCGTCCATAATTAAATCTTATAATTCTAATTCCCAGAATATGCTATAAATTTTTTTTTTATTTTGATGGTAAGATTTTGACAAAAAAAAACATTGTTTTAAAAGTCAACATGGACAAAAATTGTTAAAAAAGTTTTCTTGATAGCAAGTTTTGGAAGATTTTCATAAAATTAATTTATGTTTATCAAGAGTACTTTTCAATGACAAAGTATGATTTCACATTAAATTGTCAATTGAAATGCGCATAATAATGATTTTCCTAGAGGTAACAGTTATCCAGATATTTTGAGATTTAATATCATGAGTGACAAAAAAATTCAAAAACACGCCGTTTTCAGAAGTTATTCGAGATTGTCTGTCACCAAAACTATGTTTGTTTCAACAAACATGGATATGTTTAAATTTAAGTTTAAACTAACGATTTCCGAGTTACTGTTTTTCTAAAATTATTGTATCAAATACAAAAATACAAAAATACTTCTCAAAAGTTACTATCGTATCAAAACGACCGTTCCTTATGCCAAAACCATATACTGTTATTCCGAACACGTTTGCAAAGTTTCGGCTAAATCTAAAATACTAAAGTTTGGTCATTTACTGATTTGGCAAGAACCGTAAATTTTTAACTTGCCTGTTTTTTTTATTTCTTATTTTTATTTTTTTTTGCGCGAAGAATCATGTAATATTACATTACTTCATGATGTTATTGGACCGAATAACCACTGTGATTTGAATTGGAGAGAATACGAGTGTAAACATTTTAGAGTGGTCAATATCGATCGAATTCATCATAACCGAACGACAGAAACGTGTATGAAACGGTTCTCAATTTCAATCACCATTGAATCATTCCAAGCATTCTAATCATATCTCATAGAAGCTCCAACAACAATAGCTCATCGCACAGCACAAAACATTTCCATGGGCATTTTTTCTTTGGTGACCCAATGAAAAATCACCAAATTTCCCGGCTCGGCCACGCATGATTCCGGGCCCGATATTGGAGTGCCTTTCCGTTCAGTTGATGTATTATTGTTTTCCCCTTTCTTTCCTTTGGTTTGAGAATCACAAAAGCGAATAAGGACGATGCCGTTGGAGAAGAACCAGCAGATCTATGATTGCGTTGCGAGCCTAGTCAAATATTTGTTTATGATCTCATACAGTGTGCGGAAAGCACCGACCGGAAGATTGAGAGTTGCCTGGAACGAAAATGGACTCTGTGGCATGTCCAGCTTCGGGAGCTACCTTTTGCAAGATACCGTCATGCGGATCAAAAGGTTTTCCCAACAATAAGCGATGGTCAGACCGATGATGTTCTGCAAAAATTTTGGTCCTTAACAGAGTGAATGTTTGAAGCAGCATAATCAATTCTCAGCAAAAACAATCAATTCCTTTCTTCGCTCATCTATAATTGAAAACTTTCCCCAAAAGTTTCGCGTAGGATCATAAATTCCATTTCTCGTTACACACAAATTCTAAAAGAAAGTGACATAAGTCACCCACATGGTTGGAAACGAAAAATGCTCGGGCACCTATTTTCCCATCATCAACCTTCGGAAAGTCAGTAATTATTATCGACACAGGAGACAACCTATCGCGCCGTCGGGTGGCACGTTGTTTATTAATATGTTATCAGTATCAAAGATATATTTAGTCGTTTGGAGCGGATTCACGAAGGAGGGAACTAAAATGTATTCTTTTCGGAACTGGGAATGCTACATCTTGAAGTAGAACTAGTTCCACGATAAACTGACGAACGACAGACAGTTCTAATCGTTGGGCTTGATGTGGTGAGATGTATCAATTTAAGCCCAGAGCTTCTCAAAACTGATGATGTTGAGCCAAATACTTCTTTTCATTCATTTGTTGAGCCAAATACTTCTTCTTCAATTTGTTCACATCGCAATAGCTGATAGTAAAGGGTGTCTCACATCGAATTGCATCACGGAACAAACGCTGTAGAAAATTACATATTGGGTATTTTCTGTTGAAAATTTGGTTAGAAGTAGTTTAGAGTGTTTTTCATGTATTATTTTTATCGCTGTCAGGTTTTCAAAAATTGGAAAAAATTGCGAAACCCGAAAATCAACGTCGCGAATTGATTTTGCACAAGCACCTGAGAAATCCTCAACTCTCTCATCGGGACACCGGAAAACAACTCGGAAACGTGCAGTCAACGGTGAGTCGTTTGATTAAACGTTACAACGGAACTTTGAGTATCGAACGGAAGGATAAATGCGGTCAGAATGTTCTATTAGCGATCAGGATCACAAGCGTGTTTTGAAAGCGTTTGAACGGAATCTCCATGCTTCGGTCACGGATGTGGCAAAAGAGTAGAATCCGTCCATGTTTTTCGTCCAGAGAGCCAAGGACCGGCAGGGACTGCATACGTACAAAAGGCAGAAGGCTCCAAATCGTGACGAACGGCAAAATACGGTGGGAAAGTCACAATCCGGAAATCGTACACCCAGATGCTGACGTCTCATCATGGATCATCTTCGTGGCACTATTTTGATGTTGCCCTAGAGTAGTACAAAGCCAACGGGGACACTTTCGCACCCAAGGACATGAAGCCACCCAACGCACTGGAACTAAGGCCCATCGAAAAATACTGGGCTATTATGAAGTAGGCACTTCGGAAGTATTCCAAGGAGGTCAACTCTGAGGAAGACATGACGAAAAAATTGATTTCCGTACAGCTTAGAACCTAATGAGTGGAGTTATGCGTAAGTTACGAGCGTACGGTCGTGGTATTGAAGTTGAATAAAATAAATATGCCAAAAGCTTATTCATAGATATTATTATATTGTCTGAAAGTTTGAAAAGAATTGGTGAACGAGGTAATTTTCTACAGCGTTTTTTTTTTCGGGATGCAATTTTATGTGGTACACCATATATTGAAACTATTTGCAATCGGAAAAATATAGAATATTATTGCCACATTCTTCAGAGTTCGATTGTTGAAAGTCGTTTGGGAGGATCGAATTTTGCAAAAAATGCATACCTTGCAGCGAATTCTTCGAATCAAACTTTTAGAAAATTAAAATAAAACTTCAGGCGCTTCTGTGTGTATGTCCAATCTAAAGGGTGTCCACGATGAAATTGCCACACTATGAAATTGCTCTAACTTTTTAACGGTTGGGTAGAATTTAATGAAAATTTGGGTGGATTTAGTTCATTGTGCATTATTTACATCCTGCCAGTCCTTAAAGTCCTGTGATCAAAACTCGCGGAAATGGAGTCGAAAGAACAGCTCGTGCGTGATAAAATCTTGCGCATTCATCACGAGAACAAGGATCTCTCGCATCGTTCCATCGCTAAAACGTTGGAAATCGCGAATTCCACGGTGTCGCGAGAGATTAAGCGGTTCGAGGAACGGTTGACCACCGATCGGAAGCCCAGAAGTGAAGGAAAAAGTATTCCGTACAACATCAAAAATCACAACCGCGTAGTTGGGGCCTTCAACCGAAATCCGAACGCCTCCGTTCGGGATGTGGCTAAGAAGCTGCACCTAAGCCGAAGTTTTGTCCAGAAGGCCAAAACTAAGGCTGGGCTTCGAACGTTCAAGGTACAAAAGGCCCCTAATCGCGACGAGAAGCAGAACAAGTCCGCCAAAACCCGTGCCAGGAAGTTGTACCTCAACATGCTGACGAAAGTTGAATGCTGCATCATGGACGACGAAACATATGTGAAGGCCGACTTCAAACAGATCCCCGGCAACCTGTTTTTCACGGCCAAGGATAAGTTCAGCGTTCCGGAGCATGTCCGCACTCAGAAGATGTCCAAATTTGCGAAGAAATTCCTGGTTTGGCAAGCCATCTGCACGTGCGGGAAGCGGAGTGCACCTTTCGTGACCCAGAACACGATGAACGGACAGGTGTACATAAAAGAGTGCCTCCAGAAGCGGCTGCTTCTTCTCCTGAAGGCCCACAACGTCCCAACAATCTTCTGGCCGGATTTGGCCTCATGCCACTACTCCAAGGACGTGCTGAAGTGGTATGCGGACAATAAGGTCAATTTCGTGCCGAAAATGTTCAACCCTCCCAACACTCCGGAGCTCCGCCCCATCGAGAAGTACTGGGCGATTATGAAGCAGCACCTTCTTAAACGACCTAAGGTAGTGAAGACAGTCGAGGAACTGAAGAAAGTATGGGTTTACATGCAAAAAACGGTTGATTCACAGGTTGTGCAGAATCTTATGGCTGGGGTTAAGGCCAAGGTGCGGGCATTTTCGTATGGACTATAAATAAAATACGAGTAAAATGGTAAAATGAAGTTCAATAGTTATTTCTCAATCCCTGAAAATTTGATGGCAATCGGATGAAAACTCGAGTTTTGCGAATCAATTTTGTGTGTGGCAATTTCATCGTGGACACCCTTTGACAATCTACAATCTAATCTAAGAAATCTGCTTACAACAATCCTACAAGTGACCATTTTAAGCAGCTATAATCCGGGAGCTAGAAAGTGATAGCTCTACTGCAGATCCAGCAATCCATTTCAGAATTTCTGGAGAGTCACGCCCATTCCGAGGTTACTTTCACATACAATAAGCCCGCATGTAAACATTACCGATATCATTTGGATAAGGGCATTGCAACACACTTCCAGATTTGGAAATGTAAAATTTTCAAACCAGGCTCGTATTTAGTATTATTTGAAAATAGGATTATTGTTGAATAGTTATAATCAGATAGATCTCACCCATGGTCGCCTCATTAATAACACTAGCTTGTGCATTCGTAAAAATAACAATGTTCGACGATGATTCGTTATTAACTTCAAACACTCGCGACAAAATAAGCGCAAAAATTAACGTTGCTAAACCGCACGTTAGATATGTGACACCCGCATAACAAAACTCTGTACACCACGTGATGAATGCATCTGAAATTATGTGCCAGCACATCACGCGTGCATGTGCGTTTTCTTCGTTTGTTGCTTCTGACCAGCAAATGGCCGTTTTCTACATTGCACTTGTCACTTCTTTTTTCACTCCACACTCTGCCAACATTGAAAATCCCCGCTATGGGGCGACTCTATATTGAGCTTCAAAATTGCTTATAATCATCGATTCACTCGCATTAAAGCAGAATAACACTCTAATTTAATAATTTATGCCCGAGTGTCACAATATTACCACTTATAACCAAAACTAAACTGATTTAACTCTTCTTCCGGGTGCGGGAGCAAAGCACAAAAACAAAAACAAAACGGGGAAATTCTACCAACATTCACACATTTCGATAGAGAATCGATTGTATTCACTGCGGCTTACACAATGCACGCGGAGATTTTATGATTTCACTGTTAGTTTAAATTAAATTACGAATAATTTTTTGATTTTTTTTTGTCGCTAAAACGAAGCAGCAAAAAAAAAACGTCCAAGTAACACTTCAGGCGCTTATGTGTGTTTATACAATCTAACACCTATTGGCCGGCAATGGTATTATGGAAGAAAGCTACTTACAACACTGGACTAAAAAAAAATAGTTGAAATAATTGACGCAGTTGTAAACGAGTACATATATTCTAACAAACTGAAAAATAACTGAACTAATTATTTTATTTAGTTGGGTTATGGATGGCTCAACCGAGTATTTTCACTACCAACAGAGGCTGCCAGAAGGATGTCAGAATGACACTGACAAATTTGCATTAACTCTTACTCCAATTCAGTTATTCATGAATATTGACCGAATCGGGTTTAATGCTGTTTTTCAAAGTATTCGATTTTGTAGGCCCATCATCCTTAAATTTATCAGAGAGAGAGAGTCAGAAGGAAATTTTTGCCACATGAAAATATTAAGAATAATTCTTGTTGATTTTGATTTTGTTCCAAGCATGATAGCATGATAAAATGTTGTTGCTTTACCTCTACCAACCTCTTACTACGACACACTTTCGGACAATGGAGCGAATCCTGGATGAATGGTGGCAATTTCAGACAGTTGAATCTGATGTTCATGGCACCTGAAGATGGAAAGAAGTACAACTCTTTCCTGGCTGGAAAGTATCTGGATGCATTGGTCAGTGATATCAAAGGTCCAACCACCACAACTTACGGAAGCAAATGCGTGTTTATAGTGCGAGGTGCTGAGCAGGTGAGAAAGTTACTAGCAATAAAGCAGTTCAAGAAGGGCATGGCGGTGTCTGTGATGCTGCATCTTCCCCTCAACAATCGTCGTTGCGGGTTTTCATGCCGCAAAATCCAGAACCTCAGTGAAGAAGAAATGGATCAACATCTGAAGCCTCAAGATGTTGTAGCTGCGAAACTTTTAACACGTATTCGAGGGTTTGAAGACAACCCTTCCTACAGTGTCTCTCACAATTAAGGGGACAGTGATGCCAGAGTTCATAAAGGTTTGTTCGCTGAGGATCAAAACCCGACTGTAGGACCTGAACCTACGATCTTTTACGGACATACGAAGGCTCGCTGCAAGGCTGCCGGAACTGCCCTAACGTACATGATTTGGGCGAATGCAAAGAGAAACCATATTGCTTGAACTGCAAGGGTGAGCACAGGCCATCCAGCAGGAAGTGCCTAGTTTACCTGGCTGAGAAGAAGATCTCGTGACCTTGTGTAACGAAATACATCAACTACACTAAAGCATGCAAGCAGTTGAACGCTGGAGCTGGCCCGTATGCCGAAGTAAGCAAGATACAACAACGACTGAAAATCAACCAAAACATGGCGGTAGCAGGCCTGCTGAAGAAAAAGGACGACATCATCAAGGAACTAATGGACGCCGCTGCCAAGTTTCCGTCCCGAGTAGAGCAATTGGATGTAAAAAGAACAAAAAAGAAGCAGAAGAATCAAATCCACCGGGATCAAGAGAAGGCATCGGTAGAGACGAACATGGAAACCGACTCCAGCACCGATCTGCATCTGCTCTAGCACTCCGTATCAAGCAGAACGCCTGTCGAATTCTCGCACAACGTGACCGGTATGCAGCGGAAATTGATAGCTTCTGGATTCTATGAGAAAGTACTTCACTTCAGCACAAGCTTAATGTTTGCATTAAAAAAAAAATAGACAAAAATTGCCTATTTTTCATGAGTTTACCTTCACCCACACTGACAAAACAACCCATGCCGCATCAATCATAGTAACCCATGAGTCAGCAGACAAGATTTGACAGCTCTATCAGTCGAACTCTAACCGTGATGGCAAAAACAGCAACTCCGCTAAGAAGTGTGTGCGTTCAAAGAACGGCACTCCGCCGCGTCGAAAACGGACATCGTGCGGCACTTTGCGGACGCCAAATACGCTCGTTCTGGCATCTACAACATCTTGGAACTATTAGACAACAATCAGAGCATCGGAAGAAAGCCCGGTTCCCGACGGCCGACGACCATGAGCGACAAGAAGCTCCAAAGGATGCTGAAGAGGAAGACCGAGGGAAAAGTGGCTACATCGCTTTGCCGGGAGGTCGGTTCAACCGGCCAAACAGTGAAAAAGTACCTGGCGAACATGAGCATACATGTCAGGAAGCGGAAGTCCCGTCCACTGGTTTCGGAGCTGCAGGCAATAACGCAGCGGTAGCGGCTGAATAAGATGATCAACTCGATTTTCCCAGCGAATGTCAACGTGGCGGTGGTGATGGACAACGAGACCTATCTCACCCAGGATAGCAACGACTGGCAGGGCACTTCGTATTTGACTTCCCCTACGAAGGAAGTGAGCTCCGAGGTGTAGTTCATTTCACACACCAAGTTCCCCAAGAAGGTGCTACTGTGGCTGACAATCAGTGAGAAGAGGATGTCAAAGCCGCTCTTCTTTCGCTCCGGACTGGCCGTGAACGGGGAAATTTATAGTACGAAATGCCTACCGGAAGTTGCGTCGTTCATCAAGAAATACCATAAGGGCGAAGACGCGGTGTTCTGGCCGGATCTGGCGTCGGCCCACTACTCGAAGCGATCGTGGGAGGAGATGGAGCGGCTGAATATCGATGTGGTACCTGCCCAACGTCCCCCAGCTGCGTCCCATCGAGAATTTCTAGGCCAACCTGAAGCGTCAGATCTATTCCAACAATTTTGTCGCAAAAACTGAGGAGGAATTGATAAATAAAACGAAGAAAGAACTCACAAATATGCCTACACGCATATTTTCGTCCACCATGGCGAATGTTCCGGTTAACTGTCGGAAGGCCGCTCGCAACAGGCGTAGATTTTTTTGGCAAGTAAGCTTAAATAATTACCTTCTATGGGAAATTTGTCAAAAGCAATTATCTGTCTTAGACTCTCCATCGAATTACTCCAATAACTCTGACTTTCCATCGAAAAATTTAAAAAAGGATTGGACAAAAGTGGTGAAAATGGTGGAAAGTGCAACTGTACAGAAGCTTCTGGGTCATGGTCGAGGAAAAGTGAGATCTCTCGGTTATAATTATATATTTTGATTGAAGAAGAGTTAAATGTTATGTAAAACACCAATTTTAGTTTAATTTGACGAATAAAATAATTAAAATCTTAGAAAACAAAGCATTTTTAATTAATCAAAGTGTACTAATAAATTTTAAAACAGTCCATAGTCAGTTGACTAATAATCAAGAATTTCACTACTAGACCCATAATTTACCGGAAAAGCATGGTGCTTTGAAACACTAGAAACGCTAAGAATGAAATGTTGTAGCCAAAAAGGTTAGTGAACCACCACTTCAAGACTCATCGACAAATGTGTAGTAGCATATACTCCTTTTCGAACCAACGCGCATCATCAAATCCATCTTAAGTTCAGCCCGACCTTGGAGATGAGACTAAGCCCTCGTTTTACAAGAACATGTTTTCTGATAAACTCCTGCTTCGTTCATTTTCAGAGAAAGGTGTCCTTGGCAAACAAAAGCACATAAATTTCCATTTTCTTCACATTAGACAGTGATCGTCGTCTCGGTTTACAAGGATTGCCCGGAGGCATTGGAAAATACGTGCTGAAGTAATACTTTCTGTCAAGTGATATGGGGAAAGTTTACTGCCATTCACCGCCCTACAGTGTGGTGGAAGTTTCCTTTCTCTCGTTTTTTTTCCCGCTTCCATATTATGGACTTTTCCGTCCGGGACTCGCCTGATGGGCGGAGGCGTTTTGGAAGCATAAATATAAATTCATTTACCACTTGCTATAATTATTGGTCGGTAAATCCTTTGATCCGACGGCGTGGCAGTATTTTCCGGAGTGTGGACATACATAGTCGCACAAAGAGTGTGAGCCAAGTCAATTTAAAACACTTTGACCTCGCTGCCATCGTTGTTGGCGGTCTGGCTTGGCTTTGTGCCGAAGCCCTGTGGATCAAAAGGACCAAAAGGATAAAACTTTCAAACGGACGAAGGGAAGACAGAACTCTAATTTGAATTTATATTCATTACATTATTGTCGTTCGGGACGGAAGCCTTGGCACGTTCTACTGGCCTTGGGCTCTGGGGTGCAACAGAAATTGAATGAGTGATCAGCATTGGCCATATAATTAAAAATTACTTACGCCAACGGTGGTCACTGGAAAGCGAACCTTCCGACATGCCCGGACTGGACAACAGCAGATCGGATGGGTGCTGATTTATTTGCATGCAATTATTTCGCAATTCATCGAGATAGGGGAAGATTTATTGGGGGTTGATTTCTTTCGTCTGTCAATTAAAGTGACGGTGAAAGCATCGATGCCCAGCCACAGTACTAGTATCCATTTGGTTCGTTGGGTTGAACTGGATTAGGATGATTTATTCTAGGTGATTTTATGGTGATTGTAAAACTTGACAACTCTTTCTTTGTAGCGCTGCAAAAGCCACTACGAACCAATCAGCTAATCCACTTAAACTTAACAAGTCGATTCCCATCGCATGCAAAAGCCCTTGTTGATTGCTGAACTCCGAACGAAATATTCAAATAAATTGACAACCCGGTGCAGCATGTGTGTCACAAAGACCATCCGTCGTACCAATGATGCCCTTCCAGGCGATGAGATTTCCCTATGGAAACGGTTTCACCGCAAAAAATGCACCCTCCCTTTCATGTTTGTTCATTTACACGCACAGTCACAGGAGTAAATTTCCATAGAAATTACATTTATCATTGCTGTTTCTGTGGCATAATTTACTATCTGCCGAAAAGCGAACGAATCGACATTGACGGGTTTCCCTCAAACCCAGCAGCCATCACGATTGTGCAACTCTTCGCCGGTTGATCGGTATCAGTTCAATTCAGGGTGCTTCACCTTCGTCTGGCACCGCCGAGAGTAAACACGACCGTGGAGAACGTGGCACCGTATACATGTGGTTATGTTTACACGTAATAATCATATTCATAAAATGGGATCGCACATAATTACATACACTCTCGCACACGTACCCATCTTATAGAGCACCATCAGCACACAGTTTGCGGGATTTGCCTGTATTGTTGTGCTCGCGTGAATATAACGCAAGGTATTATTGGGAAACTCGTCTGTCTCCCCCTTTTGTTATGGCAGCCGTGTGCGAAATTCACCGGGGACCTGTTGTGCACCCCTTTCCCCCTCCCTGACAAGCGTTAGAGACGCGTATGGTACACAAAAACAATCACAGATTCCAAATTGGACAGACAATGATACGGCGGATGGCACAAACGGTCCCAAATGGAATAAGATATGAGAAGCCTCCTGATGTCTTTGAATTGCGGATTGTTAGTGTTTGGCAGGATTGATTGAATGATTATTATAGCTGATATTTTAATTAAAGAGGAAAATTAGGAACAGGGTGTTTATCAAGCAAATGCAGAGTATTACGGTTGATCACATATTGGAATTAGGGTAATCTCTGAGTTTATCATTCCACGATGTTTCTCCGACATCCCGACGGTGGTGTTTTTCGAAAAGATTTTTTTTTTTAATTTGTAACTATTCTTCGTATTTTATATTTTATTACAAATTTATCACAATTAGCTTAATAACTGTACTTAACTCAGTAAGCACACCTACAGTTATTATTTGAGAGCTTTCTAAGCTGGCATAGAAAGCTATGTATATAATGCCTGGGCATTATATTTTTTTACTATCGTACAAAACATGGTACGTCGTACAAAGGTCAAATTTTTCACCTTGCCGATGGTGAGAGAGCTTATCTCATGTTACAGACCTGCGTGTCAGACCAAACATTTGACCAGTAGTGAAAGTATCACTTATTTCGGTCATTTTTTTCGTTGCCCCGTAGTAGGACGTTTGTATAAAGGCACTAACATCAGGTGTGATACTAGCGGGGTATGCTGCAATTTACTTTTTGACTAATTACTTTCAATCGGAGGGAAACGTACTTTTACACATTTAATTTTGTGAAAATTATGGAATTCGTTAATTCTATGGAATGAGTAATCACAATACCGGGTTTTCTAATGCTATAATAACTGAGTGTAATTCGAAATGAAGCACACAGTTACTGAAAAGTACATGTTAAGAATGATCATGACAAGTATGTATATTAGAAATAGGACTTGGGCCCGCTTGAGAAACACCGTTGAAAGCAATAGAATAGACCGTTTTCATGTGGTTTAAATTAGAACCAGGGTTTATATTAGGATTATCACAGGGTTACTGTTTTCATATTAACCTCTTTGTACCGTTTGTTTTTCTGTCCAATTTCATGAAACATCATTATGGCTGGTAGATGTGGATTATGTTTGGTTACGTAGGATTATTCCAAGATTCTTAGTCAGAGGAACGAAGAGTCGTTGTGAGAATACCACCAATAATCTCTCACATGCACCCTGCATGCCATCAAGTACTAATACTTTCTATTTCTTCTCTTTTTCTACACAATTTACCTTCATGGTCGAGAGCGGTTGTGAGGTTTATGCTCAACCATGCCACTTTGCAGCGAATGGTGCATGCGGCTTTGGACAAAATAGCTATGGAGCAGCCAAAAAACGAAAAACATAAGGTCGCCAGGTAAGAAGGTAGACCAGCGAAGGTAATATACAATAATAAAAAAATTACTCTACGTACATATATTTTGTAGTGATGATATATTTAGTACAATGGGTTAGGATGGGACCATCAGAGCACCGAATTGAAGCAATTTGGACGGGGAGAGTGGAATTGCCACTTCCTTGTCATTTCCCCAGCAGATTTTCCAAACTCCACGAATCACGCGTAAGTATCTCTGCTTACGGATCCACCCATCCGCCATACAGTGTTCATACAGTGTTAAATTGATGTCGAACTTGACCAAGTCATTCGTAGAGGACTATCCACTGTCTAATGGCTGTGTCTTGCAAAAATGAGTGTCTTTCACATACATACATACAAACAAGTAGAATGAATGGATTAATTGGAAACAATGGAATGGATTAATTGGAAACAACATTGAAAAGCTTTTATACACCGATAGGTAAAATGAAGTGTCCATCTCATAATTTTTAGAAATTCTTCCATTTATCTGATTAAACGTAAAGTAACCACAAAATATCGTCTGTTCTCCAGGTGAGAGGCAGCTGCATCCGAGTGTCTTTCGTGTAGGTGGTTAGACCATAAATATACTCCTTCACGATAGTCCTTGTGCGAGACAGGAGTTTTTGATGCAGACTTTGCTGGCATCGAACAATTGCAACGAAGTAATCGGCATAGCCCAAGGCAAAAAAAATTGGTGCATACGTTTGGTGGTTGCGGCATCTACGGCATCTACATCTGTGTGTGTTTTGAAGATTAATGGCCGTTTCTTCAAAATAAGCATAATTGATATTTATTCCTCCCATCTTGGAAGCACTGAAAACAGCTGGAGTAACATCAAAATCATCATCAAGGACTTAAACGCACAGGTAAGCCGTGACGAGGAATACAGGCCGCTAATTGGCAAGTTCAGTGAAGGAATGAACGAACAAGAATGGCCTCAGACTTAAAAATTTCGCCACCTCTAAGAACATGGCCATTCGTAGCCCGCGTTTGCAGCATCACCACAACATACAGAGTTGCAAATCGATCTCGTTCTGATTGATGGAAGACACTTTTCGGACATCCTTGATGTGAGAACTTTTCGAGGCACTAACGTCAGCTTGGATCACTATTTACTCATGGTAAAAATGTGCCCGAAACTATCCGTTGTTAACAACTGAACGACTGAAACAACCAGAATTCACCACAGAATACGCGAAACACCTAGAAGCTGCGTTGCCGAAAAAGGAAGTAGTCAGCGATATGCCTCTTGAGGAATGTGGGAGCCATAAAAAACAGCCATACAAAACTCAGCAGAAGGTGGATACGTAGGATACGTAGAACTCAGAAGACGAAACGATTGGTTCGAAGGAGTGATTTGTCCAATCTATAAGAAGGGTCATAAGTTGATCTCTCTCAAATACTGTTTCGTCTATTAAATACTTGCAACACTTTCTTTTGTGTATAACTTTTTATTGCATGGGTAGAAATCGATGAAATTTTTAGTTAATCTAGTTTACATGTTTTGAGTGCAGTGTTTATATGTGCAAAATTTCGTCACAATCTTTCAAGTGGTTATTGAGGTGACTTCCAAGCAAGAAGTACTTCGACAAAAATTATGGGTGCGGTCGTGGAAAATTCAGGCCAGTCCGACAGGTGAACAGTTGGGAATCGAAAATTCCCAGACGACCCAGCGGCGAGCTGGCAGTGGAAGAAAAGCAAAGACGACCGACCCCATGAACGCAATGAAGATTCCTTCAAGGGCAATCCGAACCATTTGATTCATGACTTGGCCAAGAAGGGCAATTCTTCCGTCTGATTAATCCAGCAGGCAATAAAGCGGGCATGACTTCATGTCTTCATGATAAGGAAAGTGCCTAACCGAACCGATAAACCAAATACGGTGGCCAAATTCCACGCCAGGAAGCAGTATCGCGAGTCGTTGGTGCCGGCGAAATGTATTCTAATGGACGATGAGACGTAAATCAAGGCGGACGCCAAGCAAATCCCGTCAACTAAATCAAACGTCAACTAAATCCGTCCTTTCAGGACGACCAAATTAGTTTGCCAACTGAAGAGTTCGTTTGGATGAATTTTTCTCTTGTGCTGTTTGAAATTTCCATTTCTGCGCCCCGGCTGAACATTGCATTGCTTTAAACGCCGCGTCCCGGAATAAATAGCAAAGCTCGTTGAACAACTAATGAAACTTCGACAGTCCATAACTATCTTCTACGCGTTAGAGATAGTGGCCCTCTCAACCATCGTAGAAAATACAACCGGGGCCGTGATTCGCATAATTAAGAGCCACCAAATGCTTTCTAAAGAATGTACAATAAATTTTTCTTGGCCTTTTTCAAGACTGGCTTAAATCGAATAGCGGATGGCCCTGACGTGTATGAAATTAGATTGCTGCGTAGTCCTACGTCACCTTTGCGCACAACCCCATTGGGCTGTACATTGACAGTTTTATTTGTCAGAATGTATGAGCGATTGAACGTGATCTGTTATGGCACATTTGGGTTTGTAGCCTAAAATATTCTGTTCAAAATAATACAAATTCTAAAGCTCCCATTACACAATTGATGAATTCTCAGACGGAATACTTCGTAGCATAGGAGTAACCAACGTAATTTGGACCTGGTGTTACGCCACTTAAATTTAAAGCACTTCCCATTGATTTAGCTGGAATGATTGTCCAAATCAAAGTGGAGAAACTCAGAGTCAATTAAGGTTGGCCTACACCCTACTATTAAGTACATGTCACTGGAAAAGTTCGGATTTCACTTAAAGCCACCGTCAGAATGGACGCGTCACTTGAACCGGTGACATTTTTTATTCACGAAGATTCTGAAAAAGATCATACAGTCATAAAATTCTAAAGCTTATCAAATAGAGAAACGGTTTCCTTCACCTTACTGCGTTCCAAATTTGGAGCCAATTAATTTTCCTTCCTCATCATACAAATAAACCAATTTCGGACAGCCTGCCTTATCGCGATCCTCCTGTCTCGGTTGTGAACGAGCGATTTCTCCAGTCGTGGCATGGTGTGTCCCACCATTTGTGCTGATTCCAAATCCACATCACGTGCCAATCGACGTCTTCATTCTCATCACTATCGCACCGTTCATCCTTGTAGGAAGAATACATAACCATTAGAGCCATCCGATCGTTGGAATCATCAGAAACGTAGTCCGAAGAAAACTCGTGATACATAACACATATGTAATATACTTCATTTCCAATGTTCACTACTACTCATCTGTCATCTGTACTTGTCATTGAGGCAGTAGTCCCGCTAGTCGATTCCATCGGCACGAATCTGGTCGCCGTCCATGAAACCTTCCAAATCTACAAACACGTGATCTCGGCAAGCTTCCACCAATTTGCCGATCCGGCATCTGTGTACACCTCGGCGCTTTGTTTGGTAGTATTTCGGGGACCACTTTGTGCACTACCCAACAAACATCGGTGTCCGAACAACAGCTTGTTCAACAAATTTGGAGGAAGTTGTTCAGCTTTTCCTTCTAGAAAGCTTGAATAATTTCCTCCAGATTTGTTTGAACAAGCGGTTATTCGACACCGATGTTTGTAGGGTAGATTCACTGTTTTTCCGCTGTTTTTTTCCGCCGGAATAATTTCCGAAACTACACTGAACTTACTCGGTTTTTACTAACTTTCCACTAATGAACTTTTCTACGAACCTGCTTCGCTTGCCTTCAAAAAAACAATTGACAGTCAAGCGAGCCTGATGCAGTGTAGTTGTTTCGTGAGCGCGCTCGTTGGTAGCTGTTGCGGCAGGCAAGACAATCAAGCATAGTTGACTCTGAAATGGGTAGAGCGGCCGTCAGATAGCGCTAGTGTTTAACATATTTAAATTTAAATTTATGACGATGTATTTAACGGCAATTTTTCTCAGTGTTACGTCTGTTTTTCTGTGATCATACCATATGCTCAGGAGTCGAGAAATTTTCGTGGAAGAAAAATGTCTAGAACAGATCGGGAATCGAACCCAGCCGCCTCCAGCATGGTGTTGCTTTGTAGCTGCGCCTTTACCGACTGAGGGAGAACGGAACTTCGCCCACATTAAAAAATGCGGGCAAGTCCTTTATGAAAGACGGAACTTTGCAAACATCCCAAAACTATTAAAACAGAGCATAAGTTGAAAAAAAAAATTGGGTAATAACAACAAAAACACTGGGAATATCGGATGTACAAAATTTGATGTGTGGAGTGAAGAGAAGATCCGTGCATTTGTAAAGAAGGGTTGAAATTGAAACGAAACAAAAACCCCATCGGGAGTTTTTCATTCCCTGAAAATTTCAAGAAAATCTGATAATTAGATTGATTTTGATGAGTAAATATGTGTGTGCCATTTTATCAAAACACCCTTTAATCAAAAACTGTCTTTTTATTTCTCACAAAAAGTTATTTGAGAACTGATCAATGCTATCATATAATTGTGCTCAAATTTTTAGTATCATATAAATAAACAACACCCCTTACATAACAAAACAA